>JARSSU010028798.1:0-12834 GCA_029619165.1 Eurosta solidaginis | reverse complement strand
ATTATAAACATACACACACATAGATATAAACATAACCATTAACTTCCATTCATCATACCCATCCCAGTATGTATGTATGTAGATAGTGTAAAAAGCTGACAGTGCAGCTAACCATTATTTTGTTTGTTTTTGTTTTTTTGGTGTTAGCTAACACCAGCGCGTTGCCATATGTACGTTAATATTATTTATATCTTCATTTTATGTTTAAGGTTTAATGAATTTATTTACGAATTTTTTTACGGTGATGGGAGTTTCCATTGTTTAACACGGTGCGTATGAATTGTGTTTAAATGAACATTTCGTGCTAATTATTATGGTGCTTTTAATTTTTATTATTTATAACAAACTGCCGTGATTACGATTGTATTAAATGTTATAACTATAAATACTGCTTAAGTGTTTTATGTGCGCCTACTACTATTTCTACTACTATTGTTTAAGGCTACTGCTTCTATTTTTTCTGTTAGTTACTGTTTCTATCGCTGTTACTACCCACAAACTAGTGTTGGGAACTATCGAATGAAAACTATCGAGTTATTCGATAGTTCACTAATTTTCATTCATTCGATAGTCATTTGAATTCGTTCATTACTATTTTTCGAATACTAGTTTTAGGTATGAATGATTCGTTCACTACTATTTTTTCGAGTTACTAGTTTTAGGTATGAATGATTCGTTCACTACTATTTTTTCGAGTTACTAGTTTTAGTTATGAATGATTCGTTCATTACTATTTTTCGAATTACTAGTTTTAGGTATGAATGATTCGTTCATTACTATTTTATCGAACTACTAGTTTTTGGTATGAATGATTCGCTCATTACTATTTCTTCGAATCGTTCTATTTAAATTTTTACTGTGCATAATCAGTGTTAAAAGATATATAAAATAATTTAGCATACGTCAACCTAATCGACAAACGTTTTAAGCGTGGTAATTATTAAATATTTTAACTGAGGAAGTGATTTTAACGATTTCATTTGTGTAGATATTTATATGCGGCCTGGATGAAGAGATCTTCGTTTGGGAGTTTTTACCAAAAATGGCAATGAAGTTAAATGCCATATATGCAAAAAAAATTTTAAATTTTCTGGCAACACATCAAATTTAAATGACCATCTACGCCGTAAGCATCCGTCTTCTCAGAACCATGGTGGAATAACCAGGTGAAGTAAGCCGTCAATTGTCTCGCTCTAAATTCTTCTTTGTTCTATCATTCGGCTATCTGAAAATTTTTCACCAATGTTGTCCCCGAAAAATGTGTTTTTTTACATTTTTCAGGAGTGAAATATGGTAGTTTTAACCCTTTTTTCATCTAAACCAGAGGTGAATATCGATGGACCTTTACCGGATTTAATACAGAGATTCATATTTGGGTATCTTTGGTGTGGGCTCCATAAGTAAGGTCGTGCTTTAACTATTGCGTTATATTATTGATGTTTCCATCATATAAGTATGTTTAAATTTGTTCCAAAAAATTTGAAACAGGCTTTGTTAAAACAAACTATTTGAATTCGCGTCATATACAACAAGGATTTTCGCCTGTGCAGCGCTACTGAAGACTTCGAAAAATGTGCAAGAACAACAAACCTATCGTATTACACCTTATTTATGTAAACACTTCGCTAAAACAATGGATTCTAAATACAATTACGAAAATTGTTACTCACTATGTTTGTTTTGGCCTAAAAATTAGACTACTATGATAAGAAGAATGTTGCTGTTATGGATTGTAATTAGAATATATGAATCCGGCTCGCTTGGATAGCACCTTCTGGTTCTAGGCCGACTCCTATTATATCCCCTGGCATATTTTAGTAAATAATAACTTGGGACCATTAGTAATACATCATGAATTAACTGTCAAGAGCTTATGGGAATCTTCTGATCAAGTTTGTATGATATATTAAAAGGTCATATGTTTTACTTCCAACTCTCAATGTCAAATCAACAGAGCAGATGGAAAGAACAATGGATTTTTAGAGATCGAAACACATTTAAAAGTATTACGATCACTTCGAAGTGTGACTGTAAACTTTTCATCAAACCCGAAACCCATTTAAGTGCGCAAAGTTCCTACAGTTCAACTATATAATGGATAACACCTCTCCCACTTATGTCCCGGTTTTTCGATAAAAGCTTCAACTGAAGTTGAAGTTGAGGTCAGTATTACTTTAGAGACGCATTCTTGAATTTTACTACTCATCGCAGTTTAAGTTTTAATTTTATTCGATGCCC
This sequence comes from Eurosta solidaginis, assembly GCA_029619165.1. Taxonomy (NCBI): domain Eukaryota; kingdom Metazoa; phylum Arthropoda; class Insecta; order Diptera; family Tephritidae; genus Eurosta; species Eurosta solidaginis. The sequence goes on along the minus strand of JARSSU010028798.1, from coordinate 10,596 downwards.
TAAAGTAATATAAGTTCGCACTGGTCTTGTGTATCCCTTTTGTATTGGCATTAGGTTGCACTGATATGCTGAAAAAGAAACAGTCTGTAATGGCTTTCGTAGCAAGGCATTTTTTTTCTACTCCTATTTTTCCAAGCGGTAAACATTTTACCCTCTTCTGACCGTTGAAAATACATCCCTACCGTTTCAGATAGCGTACACCTTCTATCTCTTTTTATTTACTTCACCTGGTGATTCCACCATGCTCAGAACATAGTAATCTAACTTCAGGAGAAATAGCGCCAGTAATTGCAGAAGAGGAACGTAGTTCCACTTCTCTTTCGTCAACTACTGCAGGGAGTGCAGCGCGCAGTTCGTAACAGTACCTACTGAAAGTCAAACATCTTTTTTGTCAGTTACTAGTCATTCGTCGGGATAACAAATGATTTCTGCAGTTTTATCAACAAAGGAAATCTTAGGAAATCATACCTCCCAAAATATAGCTACAGAATTGAAGTTAATATTTGATGAGTGGTCCGTTTTTGACAAAATAGTTACTGTAGTAAGTAATAACGGGGCTAATATTAAAAAGGCATAATTGAAATGCTACAGAAGCACCACCACCCATGTGTAGGGCACACATAAATTTATGTGTAATTGATGCCATCAAAGCTGTTCCACAAGTTACTGTGCTCATAACCAAGTGTCGTGCCATAGTCACTTACTTTAACCATAATTCTCAAGCGACGGAGAAAAATTAAAAAATATGCAAAAGCAAATGGGCGTTACTGAACTGAGGTTTAAAACAAGATGTCCCTACCCGGTGGAATTCCACCCTTATAATGATGGAGCGCATATGCTGTGTAAAAGAACCACTCTCTGCCATAATAACTTCTTTACCAAATGCTCCTGATTTCTCAATCATCCGAGAATGCGAAACATTGTTGGACTACACTAATCTTTTCAACCCCGTAGAGAGCCATGACAACCGAATTGTCAGGAGAAAATTATCCCACGATGTCACTGGTAGTGGCCCCTGATCAGAGGTCTTCAATACGCAGTACGAAATCGCAAAATGAAAACTGTAGAGGGAGGAAAGTTTGAAGAGCAGATGTTAGAGGTAGTTTGGAGACGATTAGGGCAGTTGGAGTCTGACAAAATGTGCGCCAAATCAACATTCCTAGATCCTAGGTTTAAAAAAATTGCGTTCGGTAATGAAATTAATGCAAATAATACAACACAAATGGCTAGTGGAAGAGAGTAACTTCCCTAATACGGTAACAAAACACAAGTGTTTCTACCAACACCCCAAGAGAAGCACGGTCGATAAAAGCGAAGTATCTCTCGATGTAAGAGTTGCTGAAGCAAAAATAATTGTCAAAACGCGCCCAATGTCAATGCAAATATTTAGTTGGAGCAATATCTAAGGCAAAATTTTGTTGATCGCTCAAATAATCCCCTAGACTATTGGAATCGTAGCCAGTCAACATTTCGGGAACTATATATGGCTTCGAAAAAATAATTTATGTATACCCGCTACATCGGTTCCGTCAGAACGAGTTTCTCGAAAGCAGGCAAATAATTAACGACAGAGAAACCGACTAAAGGAGATAACTAGATATGATAATATTTTTGAACAGCAATTTAAACATTGAAGGTATTTTTCATGTCAACTCGATGTACATACTTGTGTGTATTTACTTTACAATCAATTTTTTTAGGGGTTTAATAACGCAATCAGTTGCCATCTCTGCGGCGAAAATTTAATATAGACCCTCATGCACTATCCGATTTTGGCTAGAACAACTATAGCGACTTTTAGTATTTAAGTGCTTGAAATATTTGTTTTGTTTCTTTTATAAGTGAAATTTAATGTGCAATTTTATATTAATTAAACGTGACCTGAATTTTGCACACACAGGAGCTTATGTATAAGTTAAGGCAATCAATAATGCCTCTGAAACAGATTTGAATAATACCAGATAAAAATCCATCTTAAGTACCCTCTTTCCTGTTGTTGTTGTTGTAGAGGCATAAAATCTCCCCACAGGTTTGGGGGAGACCAAAAAACTCAGTGGTTGCGAACCAAGTGTCATTTGCATATCATTCATGCGCTTTGCATAACATGTAACAAAGGCATTTAAATTGAATATTTTCATTATTTACTTGAAGCAAAATTTACAACCATTTAGTCATATTTAACGTTTTTGTTACGTTCCAATGTAGCGTGAGCAGATACGGATAGAATAACATACAAATGCAACAACAAATTGATCCATATGGTTCACATTGTTGTCGCATTTGCATGTTAAATCTCTAGCCGTATCTGGATCACGCTACATTGGAACGTAACAAAACGTTAAATATGACTAAAATGGTGTAAATTTTGTGCTTCAAGTAAATAATGAAAATATTCAATTTAAATGCCTTTGTTACATGTTATCAAAGCGCATGAATGATATGGAACACGACGTTTTTGTCTTATATAGGTTGTTCTTTAGCTACCCCGAGGGGTAACTAAAACAATCCAGAAATTGTTCTTTTGGCTTCTGGCAAGCTAAGAACAAATCAAATGAATGATATGAATGAATGAAAAATTCGTTCGATAGTTTTAAAAATCATTCAGTAACTAACTATCGATAGTTGAATTCATTCGATAGTTCCAACACTACCACAAACTGAAGTAACTTGAAGTTCTGCTAGCAAATTTAAAAAGCAAGAGCACTTCAAAATCTACTTTAGGGACCTCATTGGAGAAACTCTCAATGCGACTGAATTGAACACATCAGATCGTGCCTTACTCAGAGAGTCACATAAGCTGCACTCGTAAAACTGCACCCGAAAATACTCTCGCTTACTCACTAATTGGCGCTTAACCGTTTAAATGGTTAAGCCGTCCCAACAAGGCGCGCTAGTCGCTTCTTCTCTCTGCCAATTGGTCACATCAAGGAAGTTTAAATCGTTTTCCACCTGGTCCTTCCAACAGAGTGAGGGCCGCCCTCTTCCTCTGCTTCCATAGGCGGGTTCCGATAGAAAACACTTTTTAGCCGGAACGCCATCTTTCATTCGCATAACATGGCCTAGCCAGCGCAGCTACTGTGTTTTAATTTGCTGGACTATGTTGCTGCTGCGTAAAGCTCGTACAGCCCATCGTTAAATCTTCTTCGGTACTCGCCATCGCCAACGTGTAGAGGTCCATAAATCCTTCGAAGAATTTTTCTCTCATACTCTCGCTGGTCGAGCAAAAATCGTTGCTTTTTTGTTTTGAAAAAAAAAGAATAAAAAAAATGAATCGTACTTAATTGGTGCTTTACTGCCGAGGGGATTGCGTACGTCCGTCATTTCTGCATTGTGATGACGCCAAACGGAAGAATTGTCATCCAACCATTTCTCTCAACTCAGTCGATGCCAAACTTGGGTGGAACATCTTCATCCATTCGCCAAACTTGACCTCGCCTTGCGTCGCATTTGAGCGTTTATTCGCTCTACCGTGTTCATATCTGTGAAAAGCTCATAATTTCTCGATTAATTAAAGGGACTACATCTTTTCTATGACAGACTTCGTAACATGGTATAGGATCACCTTTCGTACAAGGATGGGAGCATGATATCCATGGGACTTCTATGTAAGTGAAAATCTAGTTGTTAGTGTACGAAAAGTACCAAAAAACTGGCGTTACGACACAGCGTTGCTGGAGCATCGTAACATAGAAAGTAACAAGATTACCAATAAGCTGAAACGGTTCTTGAGGAGGAGGAAAGGAGTTCCTTGCACCCCTGGAATTCAGCAAAATTGCATCGCACTAGTGCATTGTAACCCCCTGGAGGCGCTAGAGGCAAAAAAACCATCTTCTTCTTGTAGCGAGAGTGATACTCCTAGACGGGTTTTGGGAAGAGTTATCGATGCTGATGGTCTTTTCCGGATATAGATCATAAACGTTTCGGTAACAAGCACCATTAAGGCGCTGGCCCTACCACCTCGGAAACGATTTAATATAAACACGTTGAACCTTCTACGTCATCCCGCCCCGCAGCCTCTAGTTTCATAAGGAAGTCGGGTAGACAGAGCTTTCATTACTTATTATGTTGTATACACATTCATATTTGTAATGGGATTCGCCTGCGATAGGAGAGTATGAAATTTGTAATGCGCTTAGCTACTCCTTGAATTCCATCTAAAAATCATCTTCAGCTATTAAAAATGAGATTCATTCTTCAGCCATTCTTAATATGGCATCGGCTATAGGTATTCATGCGGTATAGTTAAGATTGGAACACTATACCTCGTGTCGCAACTGTCGCTTTTCCAAGCGCGTATGAAACGGGCGCAGCACCTACTATGCGCCTATCTAAGCAGAATGAAGTGAGAAATAAAGACCTATTTAGGGAAGACCCTCCCAGAACTGAACGTTTCAAGCTGGGGAAGCTGCTCAAATGTAAAAACTTAATGGCTTGGTTATAGTTGAACGATATTTCCAATTGAATAAACTAAACCGTCTACCGCGTGAGCGGTTTGTTGGATCAATCGAACATTTCTATTGATTTAACTTCCTTATCCTATCTCCAAAAGCTCATTACACTCAGCTGAGCAGAGCTCACGGAGTATATTAATTTTATTCGCATAACGGTACCCCGTAACGGCATAAACTAATCGAGATAGATATATACTTCTATATATCAAAATGATCTGGGCGAAAACAAAGAAATTAATTTAGCCATGTCCGTCCGTCCGTTCTTTCTGTCCGTAAACACGATAACTTGAAGTAATTTTGAGGTATCTTAATGAATTTTGTATGTAAGTTCCTGCGCACTCATCTCAGATCGCTATTTAAAATGAACGAAATGGACTATAACCACGCCCACTTTTTCGATATCGAAAATTTCGAAAAACCGAAAAAGTGCGATAATTCATTACCAAAGACGGATAAAGCGATGAAACTTGGTAGGTGGGTTGACCTTATGGCGCAGAATAGAAAATTAGTAAAATTTTGGACAATGGGCACCGCCCACTTTTAAAAGAAGACAATTTAAATGTTTTGCAAGCTGTAATTGGGCAGCTGAGTATGTAATGTTCGGTTATACCCGAACTTAGCCTTCCTTATTTGTTTCAATGCGCTCTAACCACAAAAACGACCCGGATTAACATTTGAACAAAGACTCTCACTACAGCAGCATTATCCCAAAATCGTTGCGTATTGGTCAATTTCACCAACAGTTACAACAAAACGTTTTAATACCGTCTATTCAACTTTTGTATAAAGCTTCATTACTGCCACAGCAACTACTGTTTGTACAAATATTTCTCGAAGCTTTCATGAACCCCCTTCTACTTAATTATCTTCGACTGCTTAAGACTGCTATGTCTTCTCTCTAAAAATGCAGAAAAAACATCGTCCTACATCGCGCCGTATTGCCGTATTGCATGCTCTAGTTGAGTTTACGGGCAAATTGTTGGTTGCGCGTAATTTGCGACAATTTTCATTCTGATTATTAGGTTGTTTATTTTTACCAATTTTTTTGTTTGTTTTATCAACAAATTTATCTTGTAAGTGTGCCGCTAATTTATTTATCACATTCGCCGGTTGCTTCGTTGCGTTTTTGCGTTAGATAAGAAATAATGCTTATTTGTTAAAGAAGAAGAAGAACAAAATTAATTTTACGTTGCCTTTTCAGAGTGTTTTTGCCTTTTTGCCTTTTCGCTTTTAGTATTTAGTCTTTTTTGTTGCTGTAATAAGTAGTATTAAAAAAGTAAGCTAAGTATTGGTAGATATATACATATATTAAACGCTCGTATCTAATTTATTACATACATACAAAATGTACTTGTAGCATTTGAGGTTATGTTCTTCCTAAGTAGTAACATCGCTTTGCCGCTTAACGGAAGTGTAAAAAAAAACAGAAAGACAAAGCTTAGTAAAAACAAACGAAAACAGTGGAAAAAAACGTTACCTTTTTTATTTACTACATACCTCAGTATTACATCGTAAAAATGCCGTAATCATTCGCTGCGTGTGTCACCCGCATAAAATGACTTTGGTGGTATTAGCGCTTGCTTTTTCCGTCCGTAACATTTACCTCTTCCGTTCAGAGGGGGTCTACTTTTATTTTATTTTCATCCTTTTTTTGTTTTTTTTTGTTCTCTCCAAATGCCTGACGGCTTTGTGTGTTTTGTGGCTTTTGTGTTGTATTAGACACCTTTCGTTAGCATTCAGCGCATCACAGTTGCTTTTGCTGTTGTTGTTTTTGTTGTTGTCGCCTTTAATTAAGTCGTCGCTTTAATGATGAAGATGCACACAACAACACAATACATGTTGCGGTGGCATTGCGCCTCTTAGCGTAACCGCAAAAAGAATTGCACATTAATGTAACGACGCTGCAATTGTTGTTTTTTAATCGCTGTGAAATTGTTCTGAAATAGCGTTGTTGAAATAAAAACTGAATTTGTGCGCTTAACAGCTCAAGTAACTTCAAGAGCGCCATTGTGGTGAGACACCCGTCGAGCTGTCATTGCCCTTTCTAATTTTAGACTTCGGTGAAGAACAATGCACAATACTTTCGAATATTTGAAGCGAAACAATATAATGAGAGTGCTCCTGAAAGTTTGGTATACACACTTGTAGGTACATATACATACATACTAGGGCGGGTCGATTTAAAAATCGCTCATTGCTCTGTGAGAATCGAATTCCAGGGATCAAAATAAGAAACTTTGCCGAAGGAACCATACCTCTAAAACGAATTCTGATGCTTTGGGTCGAACTTTTGGGTAGGGTCAATTTCAATTCTACCTGCTGTGTCTTGTGGTGGCTTAAAAAAAAACAACACAAGCAATTTTACGATCTGCAATTGTGTCACAGTGATGCCTTGGTTTTAAAAGGGGGTTGTAAAAACGCTAATTTCTAATAATTTTTTTAATTTCTTTTCTATTACTAAGTTAAATAAATTTTTTCATTTACATATGTTCTGACTAAATAAATTTCTAAAGAGAAAAATAAACTCCAAAAGAAAAAACATAGGCATTTCAAAGTGGGATTTTTCAAAATTTGCCCCTACGACCCAAAGGGGGGGACATCAGAATTCGTTTTAGAGGTATGGTTTCTTCGGCAAAGTTTCTTATTTTGATCCCTAGAATATGATTTTCGCAGAGCAATGGGCGATTTTTTTGCCTCCCCACAAATTGACCCGGCCTAATACATACATATGTAAATAAATACGTTTTACGACCACGCAATAAAATGCACCAATATTTACATGGTTTGTGCACACGTGTTGAAATTGAACAATACATAATTTTATTGTTTTTTTGAACTCATTAACTCCCTCACGCGATGTTTGATTTAACTGATTTGATTTCAAAGCAGTTCGCTCGCTCAGAACATTTTCAAGAAGTTAAAGCAGATGACCCTTGCGCTACTAGCCGCAGACAGTGGATTATGAATATAACAACCCTAGGCCTAGGTAGAAGCGTACAAGTCTTATCAGAAACCTAGGTCTTATCTCATTGATGCGAGGCTAAGTTCAAGTGAGTTCCAGTGTTCTCCTAGCATTAGATTTTGAATTGACCGATACACGCCCGAGGAGGAACACTAACCCCCAGCGGGTTGGGAGGCTTAGAATATACCCGTGGTAGGTATGCCTGTCGTAAGAGGCGACTAAAATACCAAATTAATTCAAGTGGTTGTGCAGCGCAACCCTCTCGAAACGGGTTGCCAGCGCAATATATATCTTCTCCAACCCAATCGTTAACCTCACCTATCCGTGGCGAATCCTGTTTCATTAACGGCCAATGCTCTGGCGACCCCGAACTCCTGATGGATCTAGGGGGTGGCAGAGGTGGGATAGCCTGGAAGATTGCATATGGTCTTACCAAATCGTTCCCGAGATGGTCGGGCTAGTACCTTTGTGGTGTTTGTTGCCGGAACGTACCGGTTCTGCATCCGGCAAAGAACCATCAACATCGATAACACTCGCAAGGCCTTCGGGGATTGTCATTATCGTTACAAAAACAGCAACAGCAACAACAGGAGGAGCACTGTTCCGCAACTGGTTAATTTCGTTAAATTTTGTTTTTGCAACTGTCCATCTATAGCAAATATTATCGAAAATAAAGATGTTGCAGGAACGAAAAATCGTGTGAAGCAAGCTTCACAAAATTCTAGTAGGTCACATTCACCACTTACCACAGCAGAATTTGTTAAACTATATTTTGTTCACTTTTTATTCAGCTAATGTGTTAATTTTAACTTTTACTCTCTAAAACTCCAATCAGTGTATTTCTGTGCTTAAATTATGTTAAAAATTGTGTTAAAGTTTTTGGTGTGGTGAAAGTGACCTACTAGAATTTTGTTACGCTCCGCTGCTTTCCACCGAAGTTTGCGCCTGCAACATCTTTATTTTCGATAATCTTTGTCTGTAGCCCATACCGCACATCGGTGAGCTTCCAATTGCATGGCATTTTCATAAGATAGATCGTGTCAGCTGACGTGTGCTACGTATCTCCGTTTGTGAGTATGCAAACCAAGATGTATAGTAAATTGACTCAGTCGAAAGAGTAGCTCTGCTGTACAACCTGTGTACTCTGTAAGGGTTCGAGCTCCACAATCTTTGCACCGCTCCTTTAGGCGTAAATGGCAATTATAACCTTTCTGTATGTGTTTATAGTCTAAAACCACTCTGCGATGGGTGATAATTTGAGCTCCAACGTATTTTAGAGAGGTGGCTGGAAGAGTATATTCGCACCTTCGGTATGAAACAATTTTAGCCATCGCAAGATTTACATAGGCCTGATTTAACGTAATCAGTTTACAACGAGATTCACTGCGATTTGCACTAGCCCGTCTAGAGTTTGAAGACCTTTTCTAGTTGCTTGGTAAGCCTAGACCATCGACGCAAGCGTTGATTTGGCGACCAGCTCGTCCTAGTTTTAGAAATAAGGTGTTCATCGTTAAGATCCATAGTAAAGACACAAATTTGTGAGAGGCATACCAGATTTAATGGTCAGATATTGCTCCACTAACTCCGCAAGTGGTCGATCTAGCCCCATATTTAGTAGGAACTCGACGACTTGCTCACATTGGTTGTTAAATGCTCTCTTTATGTCGAGAAAAATCGATGATCCCCTTTTCTATCTTTGTGCTAATAGAAACGAAAGCTGTCTCAATGCATAATTTGTTTAATGCGCATTCCCAAATGTTTACCAAGGGTTCCGAGGAGAAAGGGCATAAGACTGGTAGCTTAAAACTCAGTTTTTATGTCGTCTTACGCATGGTTTCTTGCTATCAATTGAATTTGGAAAAAAGTAGATAGATTTCGATCACGGATTGTAAATAATGATACGGTTTTTAGATCCAAGGGCGTTCAGGTAGCCTAAATCTTTCCGGCGTTAGCTTTGGAGATATTTCGGAAGTTCGAGTGTATTGCTGTAAATCTACGATGCTTTATGATCAGTCATTTTTTCTGAAGTAGCTGATCAAGGGGTTTCAGGTCACTTAAAGCTTTCCCACAAAGTTTTATGTGTACATACATATATTCTGTTTTAAAAATTTGAGAGAGCGCGCTCTTCGTGATATTGTGATTTCCTTTTTCTTGAAGTCGTTCAGGAAATTTAAAGCTTTTTACAAAGCTTAAAACATTCTCAAGGCAACGACGTTGGGTTTTTAGAAAACTTTTTAAACACTTCGAAGCGCCGGTAACACTTTTTTAATGAAGCGACGTCATATGTATCATATTTCAATAAAAGCTTGCTGTGAAAGCTGCTGAAAGTTTTTAATTTTTAAATGTACTATTTTTCTTAAAAATTTCAAAATGTCTTTAAACTTAATTAGTGATCTATTTACCGTTTTGTTAAGGGAAGGGTTATTCCAAAAATTAAGTTCATACGAAAGTGCCGATGATGCAAAGGAGGCTACAGCACTCGATTCGGTAGACGTGTATATCTGAAGAAATCAAAGGGAGGCAAGAGTTGCATACGATGCATCAAGCAGGAAAGATCATGTGATTCTACGGCATTAGACTAGCAGAGTTCCTCATTTCTCTAAAGATAGAAGATTTAAGGCTCATGATAGGCATACTAACTAGACACTACCTTTTGGCCTCGCATGCTTTTAAATTAGGCATCGTCAGTAAGAGCAGATACAGAAAGTGCGAGCTACAGCAGGAAACGGTTGAGTACATTCGCTGTACGTGTGCTGCGCACGCGAGTTCAAGGCACCAGCTACTAGAGGAGGCATATTTGCCAGTTTTCGGGGCAGAATTTATGCTACATAGGTCCCAAAACAATTTTAGTAACTGCTAAGTGGTACCAAATTGGAATTTCTTTCGTTATGAACACATTGACTCGATGTAAGGTCTTTATTAACCGGCCAGTTCAACCTAACCTAATCTTATCCCTTCCACTAGCTACATATATGCTTATATTAGCTTACTAAATTTTTACGTTCAGTCAATAAATTTTCAAACCAATTTGCTTTATTAAATCGCTTCACAACAACATGAACAATTTAAAGGTGAACAAATTTTGAAAATTGGTGCCCTTTTAATATGTTCGACCCTTTGAAGTTTTCCTTTTAAAAACAATGTAACAATAACAAATGCATTACCTATAAAGTATGCTCTAAT
>JARSSU010028797.1:0-12353 GCA_029619165.1 Eurosta solidaginis | reverse complement strand
GCAGGGATGCACCTTAACGTTAAGCTAATCGTTTATCAAAAAATTTCCACCGTTTCCGTTGAAACACTTCGAAATATTATCGATAAAGAAATTATCAAGATAAATTGTATGTCGTTTTTAACCGAAACGAAAAGCTTTCGTTAACGTTAAAAACGTTAACAAGAACGTGATGCTTTATGTTTGAATTGTGCTGGCAATGCTATAGCCATGGTGAAGCCGTAAGGTGGTAACAGCGGCGGACATGCACACACAAACTCCATGTAATATGTTTGTGTAATTCGTTGGTGGTAATGTCAAAAATACTCTGAGAAATGTTCGTACGTCAAAATCATGAGAAAAGTTGCAGTCAGCTTGGCTAATGCTTTTCACCTATAATGACTCCGCCATCAATCAAGCTTTGCCAGCATAGTTTGAAATTAAAAATCAACATAAACGATTTGAATTCGTTTTGATATGGCAGAAAAACGAAACAAAAGCATTTCGTTAATTTGACGTTCTTAACGTTAATAAACGAAACGAAATGACTTTGTTTCGTTTATTAACGTTAATTATCGTAACGAAATGATATCGGTTCGTTGGTTAAGCATGCCTGATGTTATGACACACCTTTGGTGATGCAAACAATCAAAGAAATTTCTGCTTCTAATGCTTCTAGGATAGCAGCAGCAGCTCCCGGTGGCGCCACATAAATAACAGTTGCATGCGGATCAGTTGCCAGTTTTGTTACGGCTACCTATTCAATTTTAATTCACGTTACATTATCTACTATTGCAATTTTTAATCAAACCAAGATGCGTACTTCCACCCTTTTTTAGGGAAATACATCCAACCAGTTTGGTACCGTATTCCAAAGCATGTTGGTTGTAAAGTACCCTGTATCCTTGGCAAATGACACGTGAATCTGCATTTAATTGTAGATTTCCTCTGATTTTGGCATATTCTGAGCTGAATCGCAACCCGGCGGAGATGCTATCTATTAGAATAATATAACATTTTTTTTATTATTTAAAAATGCACATACGTATGAATGAAGATCAGATAGTAAATAATGTTTTTGTTGTTGTAGCGATAAGGACACTCCCCGTTATCGACTTTGTTGGTCCTTTGCCGGATGCAGATCGGGTACGTTCGGGGAACCATTAAGGTACTAGTCCGACCATATCGGGAGCGATTTAGTATGACATGAAACCTTGTAGGCCATCCCGTCGATTCTATACAACTTAATATGGTAACGATTTAAAAGACGGTGCACCACCTAATTTTTATCAAAAACTATCAAACGTGGATTCAAAAGACGCGCCTCCAGCTCCGTTTTTTATTATTATTTGATATTTTTAAATTAGGCTCATAAAAATAACCCTGGGCTACGCCGTGCCAAGTCCGGGTGTGTGGTATAACCGTGGCTACCGCCACGGTGATGCACAATTTTTTTGTGGGGTACAACACAACAACAACCACATGAAAATCGCCAGCTTCAACTGCAAATATCTACGGACAGAGATAAATTTTTCTTTTATTATTGTTCTCGAGATTAATACGCGTCTTTTGACACCTCCCTCGATATTTTTGGTAGCGTATTAGCAGTCGAACCCTCGCCAACGCAGAAAGGTGTTCTGCGCAAAAATACTATGGATCCCAACCCCGGTTTCGGAGGTACCCGCGGGTCTTTTTTCGGTTTTTCGTTAATATCTTTTGAATGAGGTAAAATTTTATTTTCCCCCTTCAGATTATTTATACTGATGTCAAGACGCGTCGTTTGACAACCTCCCTCGATATTTTTGGTAGCGTATTAGCAGTCGACCCCTCAACTAGACTATTACCCAAATATTTAACCTCCGCCTTCGGATTATTGTTTTCCAGTTCAATACGCGTCTTTTAACACCTCTCTCGATATTTTTGGACGCGTATTATCAGTGTGATGCTGTCGTTTAGAATTACCAAGAGTTGATGTGCTGCAAACGTTGAAGAACTGATTCAGTTGCTATATGGAAATAAATAATAACAGTAAATTAAATAAATATCGGTAAAAGTCTAGTTGAGGGGTCGACTGCTAATACGCTACCAAAAAAATAGGGAGAGGTGTCAAAAGACGCGTATTAATCTCGAGAACAATAATCCGAAGGCGGAAAAGAGAAATTTTATCTCTGTCCGGAGATATTTGCAGTTGAAGTTGGCGATTTTCATGTGGTTGTGTTGTGTTTTTACCCACAAAAAAAATTCGTCCATCACCGTGGCGGTAGCCACGGTTATACCACACCCGGACTTGGCATGGCGTAGCCCAGGGTTATTTTTTATAAGCGCGGCCGAAGGCCGCCAACGCAGAAAGGTGTTGCGCAAAAATATTATGGATCCCACCCCCGGTTTCGGAGGTACCCGCGGGTCTTTTTCGGTTTTTCGTTAATATCTTTTGAACGAGTTAAAATTTTTATTTTCCGCCTTCGGATTATTAATACTAATGTCAAGGCGCGTCGTTTGACACCTCTCTCGATATTTTTAGTAGCGTATTAGCAGTCGACCCCTCAACTAGACTATTACCTAAATATCATTTAGAAATCAGCTAATTACCTTTCTTTTCTGTTAAAAATGCGTTTTTTCCTCCAGCTTCATCAGCAAACCAACTTTTTTGTTTTTTGGTTTGGGCTTTGTTGACGAAAATTATATGTGACATTTTTCTTCTTCCATCACTTTTGACAGAAAAAATTGAAAGACCGATTGACAGTTTATGTTCCATCGGCAACAACAAAATACACAGGAGGGTTGCATTTTCACTTGTGCTTCTACCCATGGTTCAATTATGTACAGGTTGGCTCATCTCATCAGCTGATTTTATTTATGTCATTGCATGGTCGAAGGGATTGTCAAAAGGAGATGGCAAACTCAAAATGAAACCAACAAATTGGCAACATTTTCCTTACACATAAAAAAACTGCTAAGTTTTTTGTTTCCATTCCATACCATTCGCACCAACACCAATACACAGGTTTTGACAATTTGAACAGACATATTTTGTTGTTTCACAGATGAGCCAACCTGTATATAGTTGAACCATGCTTCTACCTGCATGGCGGAACGATACAAGGTGACAGCATGGAACAGCTGATTATAAACTTTTTTATTTGATTTGATACATCAACTTCCGGCGCAGTACGATTTTGACATTTGCCCATCGAATTACAACAACAAAGTACATGGGATTTTTATTTATGTTTGTAGGTATGTCACCATGCTGCCACCTTGTATCGTTCCGCTATGTCTACCTGGTAATTGTACCATGAACACAAGCTTATGCATTCCAATAACATCGACAATCAACCAAGATGTTGCGTTTGTAAATATGAAAGAACTTCAGACTTGGCAAATTGAAGGAAAGATGATAAATATAATAAAAGCCGTCACTCGAAATTTTTAGGCATTTACTCGATGTAAACTGTGAGGTAGTCGCTACTTTTTTTGGGCGAGATGTTTATAAATGTCTTCTATACATTTTCATGGGGTGTTTGTGTTTATTTTTCCGACTGTATTTAGTTAATTATTTAATTCTCTTTCCAAAAAACACGTTTGCATAAAGTGACAACACAGCATGGAAAAAGGGAAGGCAATTCAAAAATGTCCCTCATTAAACAAAAGTAGCGACTACCTTACAGTTTACAGCTTGTGTTAAAGTCATCTATATGAAAAAGTGCTTATGTGTCGGGGCTTTTAGTGGAGAGCGCAAAAAGCTTTGAATGTGTGAGTGAAGTAGTTACCTCTGCCTTGTAGGGAAATTATCTAGATATTAAAAAACCAATGTGGCCGCACAAAAATCCTACCCCAAAGACGGCCTTAAATTGTGACTGAAAAACTGCTCAGTAGTTTAACTGGAGTTTAAAGTTTTACTAGAGTTTAAGCAGACTTAGTTTAAGCTTAGCTTAACCAACTACTGAAAACCGGGCCTTAATGAAGTACAGGCAAATGGAAGTAAAACAGTGATAAAGAGTGTGTATGATAATAAGCAACAAGAGGCACAAATTAATATGGAGACAGGTACAAATAAATATAGGAGTGAGGAAAGAAAAAGTGAGGAATACACGGAAAGACACCGTGGAGAATTCAGTGTGTTTCAAAAATGATAAAATTAGTAATGGACTTTTCTTATGGGAGAAAATCAGGAAGCTAAATGTAATAGGAATTAAAAACATAAAGTTAATCGGAAAAAACAATATTCAAAATTAATTTTTTAAATCACATGTATGCAAATGCATGTGTACACAATGAAAAGTTGATAGAACTAGAACTCAGACCTTTCATACCGAAAAAGAAAAATTCGTTCCGACCTACACAGTAAAGATAGGTTTTGAAGGAAATGAGCTACCTGAGGCTATAGATATTTACTATGTCAAATTCAAAGTGATTCATTATATTCCCAGAATTAGGCAGTGCTATAACTGTGGTCGACTAGGACACACGCGAATGGGGTGTAGAGCTAAGCCCAGATGTATTCTGTGTGGAAAGAATGAAGGCCGTGAAAAGAATAATTCAGACCAATTCTAAATATTCTCGCGGATTTTTTATTCCCGCGGAAAAATTTCTCCAATTCTGTTCTCCTAGGCAGAACAATAATTGGGGAATAGGAATTTCGAATTTTCGAAGTCAGCTGTTTTGTCAATTGAAATTTCGTTGCACATTTCTTATTTTGTTTAAAAATTTAAAAGTTTAATTACTGTTGCAAATTTGTTGCAAATTAAGATATAAAATATAAACAATGCACAGTATTTATTGCATTTCATGTGGTATTCACTGAAATGAGTAATGAATTGGTGCCACAGCAACATCAACAGCGGAACATAAGAAGAAGACGGCCGCATAACACAAATCTGCCGGAGTTGCCTGCTTTCATTCAGCAAAGCAATTTTCTGGCGGCCATCTTGAGTTGAATTCGTCCTTCGTCATATGCCAAACTCTATTTAAGCCTTCTTAAAAATCCTTGCGCAATTTCTGGATGGCTGCATCAAATATACGAAGAGCTCTTCCGTTGCTTATGATATACTTTTAAACTTAAAATAAAGAATATTGTGGTTGTAGTTGTTGTTGTATTAACAGTGAGAATATTGTGGTAGAATGTACATACATATTTTAGCACAAATTTGTACAAATAAGTGTTCTTTCTTAAAAGAACTAATTTCCTTTAAATATTTTGATGCATTCCCTTTAACTAGTGAAAAAACTCATATGAAATGGCAGAGAAATCTCCCTCTCCCTCACATTCATAATACCTACTTTTCTCCCATAACCGGTTTCCGCTTTTTCGAACATTGTTCAGAATAGGAGGAAAGGGAGAAGTGAAAAAACTCACAAGGAATTTTTATTTAGAATACGAGGAATGGGAGAAGGGAAAAAACTCGCACGGAATTTTCGTTTAGAATTGGGCTGATAGTGATTTAGTAAGGAACGAGCAAAGAGCCAAACCAGTGAAAAGTTATACCAGGAAAGAAAACAAATTGGAAGAACCTTGTTATCAAAAGCAGAACTGGATGAAAGTAGGAGAAATAGAAAGATTATTAGCTTTACTTGTCGAAAAATTTAATATCGACAACAGTGACTCAATAGTGCAGCTCATAGAAAACTTATGTCAGAATCATGTTAGCGAGAGGCTAACAGTCAAACAATACTACAATATAATGTGCAAAGCCCTAAAATCGAATAAAAGTTATGTAGATTTTTTTAATCAAAAAAATAATCACCCTTATCGCGAGTTTTATTTTAACCCGAAAATATTCAAAGTTTTGGTTCACCCTATCAAAGGCGAATCTATACCAGGTGGTGGCAAAGAGAATTCAATCAATTCGCCGTGCAGGTGAATGTCAAGTCGGAAGAAAATTTTCATAGATTTTGATTAACTGACATTTTGTTTTACAAGGCTTGGTATGGAAAATTATCAAGAAGAAGCAATCAGCTGATGGGATAACACCACCTGTACTGAATTCGCGTTGACCCTATCACAGAGAGTGGCGAAAAAATTATTCGTGTACGAAAGAGATTTCACGTTATCGGCAACTCTTTGTTCGGGCGAAATGAACAGCGGGAAACCCAAATTTGTTCACTTATATTTTACAGGCGAACGAGAGGAAAGCAAAATGTAAGTAATTTTTTGTTTTGAAATTTGATACTCTTATAATTATATGTACTTTTATTATTAGAAATAAATCAATAAATAATGCACAATCGGAAACTGAGTGGAAAAAAGTGAAATTACTGTATTGCTAAGTATGTCAAACTCTATTATTTATGACAACATATCAGTCGGCCAAGGTATCCATTGTGGACAAAGCGACGGTTCCAAAATGTTGAGCACCTCACTGAAACAAGATTGGCTAAGAACCACTTCATGGTCCTTTCCAACGCCTTTTCCCTATGCGAAAAAACGAAGACATGTACTAAACTTTACAATTGGTGGAACTCCAAATTTTTGCTTCAATGATGGCAGGGAGTTGGTAAGAATATCTAGCAAATATTAGAATGCCGGCTTGTTTAGCCTGTAATATTGGCGAAAGCTAATTGAAAAAAAAATTAATTTGTTCTTCAAAGTTCTGGCAATAGTAATTTTTAGCCTACAGTGCATCATTTAGCTCCAAAGGGTTAGAACTGTCCCTTAATTGCCTCCGAATCGCTTTCACATGTATATTCTCCTCGCGCTCAATCAATACCAACCTAAGTGCAATACTAAACATTATTTTGTACATTTTTTATTTATATTTTTGTTGTATTTTAAGGAAATATATGCTTGGTTACAAAATTTACACAACTGAAAGTAAATTATTTATTCACTGCTAATTCACAATAGAGCATCAGCTGTTTCGAAGTGAACTTTTGTTCGCCCGAAATTACCGATAGGCGGAAAAAGTTCACCCGAACAAAAATAGTCAAGGCATTTGTACATTTCATTTCAGATAAATTACTTGTCTACATAACACGTGGCACCGCCCGTTCAAAAATAAATGTCTCCCCATTTCCTCTTACAAAAAAAAATGATAAGTGAAATATCATTGATTCAAAACTATTTTTTGCTAAGTTATAGCTTATTATTCTAGTCTACGACCCTTTTAAACTTGTTTTATATTGTAACGAATATTAGCAGCACTAAGGGATACTATCGCGGCCACTGCGGTGTGATGGTAGCGTGCTCCGCCTATCACACTGTATGCCCTGGGTTCGCACCCCGGGCAAAGCAACATCAAAATTTTAGAAATAAGGTTTTTCAATTAGAAGAAAATTTTTCTAAGCGGGGTCGCCCCTCGGCAGTGTTTGGCAAGTGCTCCGGGTGTATTTCTGCCATGAAAAGCTCTTAGTGAAAACTCATCTGACTTGCCGTTCGGAGTCGGCATAAAACATGTAGATCCCGTCCGGCCAATTTGTAGGGAAAATCAAGGGGAGCACGACGCAAATTGGAAGAGAAGCTCGGCCTTAGATCTCTTCGGAGATTATCGCGCCTTACATTTATTTTTTTTAAGGGATACTATCCTCTCTAAGCCGATGCTAAGCAGTGACTTGTATGCACATCAATAATTCAATCATTATGTCTACACATATGTACGTACACGCAGCGGAGAAGCAACGCACAAACACATGCAGATATCTTATCTGAGATGCTCCCAAAAGTATGCAATTATAATTGTGGAAGTGTCGCTCACAAATACAAGCGCATATGAGAGTTATACACGTGCATCTGTAGTTATAATTATATAGCAGTAACTAAGTAAATTCTAGAAGAGCCTAGAAGTATGCAAACGAGAAATCACAGAGCATAAAAGGCCGCAACAGTAGAGGCGCGACAATCAGTTTGATTTAAGACGCTATCTGTCGAGCAGGCCATTTTGCATTATTGAATAGTGGAGCTATTTATTCAACAGTTTAGTGATTCGAACATTAGCAGGTTGCAAATAAGGCGAATTGCAGTAAATTCGTTACAATTGGTGTCAGAAGAGGAATTGTTGAATAAATTCCAGAGGACAACAAGGATATGGCAAAGTTGGGTGAATCGAAGATCCAGCAACTGAAGAAGGAGTTGGAGAGCCTTGGATTGAATACAACCGGCATTGAACTCGAACTTCAGGTACGACTACGAGAGGCAATGGAAGCAGAAGGAATTAGCGTGGAAGAGTATGTCTTTCATCTCGATGTCGACGAGACAACAACAAAAATTGAAGAGAAAAACGAAACAGCGCAGATAGTTACAAGCACAGACGTGAACACGATTTTGGCTGCAATATCTGCTCAAACAGCGACAGTGTCATCTCAACTGGAATCACAGGAGAACCGTATAACATCAAAGATTGAAGCACAATTGGAAGAACAGAAAACATACATGGCGTCACAAATTGCAGAACAATTAAAAGAACAAGAGGCACGCATAACATTACAGCTCGAAACACAGAAGAGCGTATCTCAAAAAGCTGGAGGCACAGGAAACAAAATTCTCATCGCAGCTGGAGGCTTTTAGTGAACGACAAGATAAAGTGGGGCCCGCTATGGATGCTTTGAAAGATCGGATTCAGGAGTTACAATTGAACCGTCCAATCACTTCAAACGTCTACTCTGAAGGTAAAAACACCATCCTTTGACGGTTCTGTTCCTTTCCAGGCCTTTAAGCTTCAATTTGAGAGACGCAACAGTGAACAACTGGAATGCTGAAGATAAAGTTGCTGCACTGATAATGGCATTGAAGGGACCTACAGCTGAGATTTTACAAACCATTCCAGAGGGCGAACGGAACTGTTATGAAGCATTGATGGGCGCTCTAGAGAGACGATACGGAACTGAGCATAGGAGACAGATATATCAAATGGAGTGGCTGAACCGCTTCCAGAGACCTGGTGAAAGATTGCAAGAGTTTGCGTCGGATGTGGAAAGGCTAGCACATTATGCGAATGCGGACGCACCCGTGGAATACACTGAAAGGTTAAAAATTCAGATGGCATGCGGGGCGTCGAAACAAAGCGAGCTACATACGCAAACCCAAAGCCAACATTCGCAGAAACGGTATCACATGCTCTGATTCAGGAAAAAGGTCGCTTATGTTTTTCCAGATTTTAAAGCACGCCGTGTGGAAGTAGAAAGGCCAGAGTAGGTAGACGCAATTAGGTACTGTTATACAACCCTCACCGGCGGAAAGGTGTTCTATCCAAATTAAGGTGCAGTTGAGAAGGCCCGTACAAAGTTGTGAAGAAGATCAGTGATACCATGTACAGTATACAAACCATTGGAAAAACCACGAAATAGAAGAGTGGTACATTTGGAGATGCTAACAGCGTTTAGATCGAGAGATTTGTCTGATCGGGACGATCAGAGTTAGGTGGAGGGCAGTGTAACGACTATTAGCAGCACTAAGGGATACTATCATCTCTAAGCCGATGCTAAGCAGTGACTTGTATGCACATCAATAATTCACATCATTATGTCTACACATATGTACGTACACGCAGCGGAGAAGCAACGCACAAACACATGCAGATATCTTATCTGAGATGCTCCCAAAAGTATGCAATTATAATTGTGGAAGTGTCGCTCACAAATACACGCGCATATGAGAGCTATACACGTGCATCTGTAGTTATAATTATATAGCAGTAACTAAGTAAATTCTGGAAGAGCCTAGAAGTATGCAAACGAGAAATCACAGAGTATAAAAGGCCGCAACAGTAGAGGCGCGACAATCAGTTTGATTTAAGACGCTATCTGGCGAGCAATAGTAGTGTTATTGTGAAGAACTTTAATAAAGGCCATTTTGCATTATTGCATAGTGGAGTTATTTATTCAACAGTTTAGTGATTCGAACGTTAGCAGATGGTTGCAAATAAGGGAATTGCAGTAAATTCGTTACAATATCTAAGTTGCCGTGGTCTTTAACCGATCCCGTCCATTTTTACTAGAAATATTTTCTGCTACGATATTTCAATCTCATTACGATATGTTAATTTTTCTTCGAGTTATGGCTCCCGAAACATAGAAAATTGCTTAGTCATAAAAGGTGCGGTGCCACACCCATTTTCCAAAATTTTAGTGTTTTCCAATTTAGTGTTATAATTCAATTTAGAAAGTAAAATTCTATGATACAAAGCTTTTTTCGCAAAGGTATAGCTTATTATTTTCGTCTACGACCCTTTTAAAAATGTTTTATATAAAAGTGGGCGTGGTCTTTATCCGATCTGGTACATTTTTTCTAGTAATAGTTCCTGCTATGAGAAATTATGTGTACCAAATGTTATACGATCCGTTAATTTTTCTTCGAGTTATGGCTCCCGAAACATAGAAAATTGCTTAGTCATAAAAGGGCGGTGCCACGCCCATTTCTTAAAATTTTAAGTTTTTCCAATTTATTGTTATAAATACACTTGGGAAATGAAATAACATTGATATAAAGCTCTTTTTTGCAAATATATAGCTTATTTTATTCGTCCACGACGATTTTAAAAATCTTTTATACAAAGTGGGCGTGGTCCTTAACCGATTTCGTTAATTTTTCTTCAAAGCATTCCTTATAGTAAAGGCAGCCTCTGCCGAATTTTGTTACGATGGGTTTAACCATTTTGTGATTTATGATTAATAATAGTTGTAAAATTTATTTTTCACAAGGGGCGGTGCCAAGCCCATTTAAACAAATTTTTCAAACTTTTTATCAAGAGTCTCAATATCAGTCCACACCTCAAATTTCAAATTCTAGGTGCATTATTTACTAAATAATCAGGTTTTTTGTGTTTCCAAAATGTTAATATATAAAAAGTGGGAGTGATTTTGTCATTTTCAATACCAATCTATTCTGGGTCCAGGTAAGCTCCTGTACCAATTTGGGGAAGATATCTCATATTTACTCATGTTTTCGTGTTAACGGACAGACGGACGGACATGGATCAATCAATTACTTTCATTTAAATTAAATTCGCTCCGATAATTCTTTCCGACACAATTCCTCTTTAGTACTTTGGCATATGTTCCTCTGTGGGTACTCCATGGAGTACTATAGTGAAAGTACTTTTGGAAAGTACTCTCACGTATGTACTGTATGGAATACTCACAAACAAAGCGAGAGTGGGATCACCTACTCCTCTCTTAGGACATCGCAATGTTAATTGGAGCACATTTTTTGTATGAATACAGATTAGCACCCTTCAAAAAACGCGAGTACTCCATAAATAGTGTAAGGAATACTCCTTTAGGAGTATGGGAGTGTCCCAAAACTAATCTGTATTCAGCATCAGATATGATCGTCAACATCTTAAAATACGATATGGTACGGGATGTTGAAGCCATATTCAGGTACATATGTCAAGAGAGTTTCACTTACCTGGGGTTCAAATAGTTCACTCCTTTTGTATGTGTAATGGTTGGATTTATATTTTCTGGAATGCCGAGGTGGAGAAATGGTTCGGGAAATCTTTTGTTAGGAGCAGTATATACATTATTTCTTCTCTTGAAGATAAAATTTTAATATATTTTTTTGAACTTCATGATTGAAAAAATGTGTGTATGCGAAAAAATAGATCTTCAATCAAAATGTGAAATTTACAAGTATAAAATTCATTATTATCAGTCAACAAAGATTGTCAGAAAAGATTCAGAAAGCTGAATGAAAATTATTAAAAATTTTTATTGATTTGATTTTTGAATTTTGATTCAAAATTTTATCACCTAAATGCTGAGATGGGGTCACTTTATAATAATGTAGCCAAAAGTGCAAGGTAAACTATGATCAACTTTGACACTGGAGTTTAAACAAACAGCACATAAGAAAGGCTTGCACAACGCATTGCTCTTAAAGTACTTACATTTGTATATTACGGCATCTCTCTAGCTCGTCACGACCGTAGTAGGAAATTTGATTATAGTTGCACATACAATTCTGTGTTTCTATACACGTGCGCAACCTACCTAATCTCGATCTACCTGACCATACAGTAACTATGGCTACAAGGAGCAAACAAAATACCTGACTAACATACTCGAAGAAACAGGGACCAGTTGCAAAATAATGATTAGTGCTGACAGCATCCCTACAGAAGTGCCATTGTGTCATATACCAAACAGATCGTTCTTTTAATTCTATTGGGGCCACGATAAGCTCTCATTATCATGTACGGGCTGATTTCGTCTGAGCAACACGTAGCTAGCTATTTAGCTAGCTGCTTCTGAAGCGAAAGAGCTCTCGTGACAAGCGTACAACACTTCAGGTACTGAAAACAGGGTCCGTTGACATCCACGTAACAAATGTCGTCTGTGTATGCGCAAACATGTTTCGTTGAGTCAGTTGACAGAGACAAATAGTGTAGTTTAGGGCAAAAAACCCTTATGATAATCCCCCCCCCCCCAAAAACAGAAAACTT
>JARSSU010028795.1:0-83957 GCA_029619165.1 Eurosta solidaginis | reverse complement strand
TACTTCTGATTACCGCTTACAAAACTTTTAAATTTTCGTCATAAAAAATGGCGGTGCCAAAACTGTCTCAATTTTATTTTGCGTTAGAAAGTTAACACACTCGACAAATTCATCAGTTTAAACAGCATTTGGTAACGTATTGCCCCATTTTCCTATTTTTTATAATGTTTTCGATATTGAGAAAGAAAGGCATGCTATAACTGTTTTCGAATACTTTCAAAAACAAATATGTTATTAGTTCAGATAGCCCGGCATACATTTGGTGAAGACATACTCAATTTTTTTCTAAAGGTATCATGTTAGTGGGACTGAGGTAAAGGACAGACGGAAAGCTAGATATAAAATATGGCGTAGGCGTGGTCGCCGACCAAATTCGTAAAAAAAAGTCAACCCACATATCACTTTCATCATCACTTCTCTATCTTTGGTACGGAGCTATCGTTTTTCTACTATTTTTCGCAATTTTCGATATGAAAAAATAAGCGTGTTATCATTCAGATGTCGGTAATTTTCAATAACAATCTATTCTGTGCTGGATAAGCCAGTATACCAAAATTTGGTAGAGTTGTCTAAATTTTTGCTCAAGCTATTGTATTAACGGAAGGACGGAGTATAGGACGGACATGGGCAATCATCTTCAATCAACAAAAATCTATTTCGATATCGTAATTCGATATATTATGTAGATAAGTTTATATCTACCTATGTTCTATGAGCCAAGCAGAGTGCTATAGCAACATCCTATATATCTTTTGCCGACTCAAAAGGCACACACTAGCGAAACCATAAGTAACAGGGAATCAGAGCAAACGTAGGCCAAACTGATTATACTCCGTGCACGTGAGTTTCAACTAAACTCATTATTCTAAGCAGAGAGAACTTACGCTCCCCTTTAGTCTATGACATCACCTAAGTAAGTCAAAAGATATTCGACACACAAACCTGACGTTTTTGTGAGCGGAGGATAAAAAGGCCTGTCACATTATCTACGAATGGTCCTCTGGCAAGCAGAAATTCTCCCATCTAGATGGTGTGATTCACAATCACTTCACGATATGGAGTAAAAAAACTTAAGAGGTACTTAAAAAATATTAAAAATTACCTTTCAAAATAATTACTCAACTTGTTTATAGAAAGAGCAATCATAAAAAGATTTTTTTTTATAAAAGCACCAAATTAATTTTCATGTGTGCAATTGGCGTAACGAACTCCGCAAATGCAGTTATATTTTCCTATGGGTTTATTTGATCGCATCCATCATGACGCGATACACACCACGCTCAGCCACACTGAAACTACTGTATATGTAATCCGTGCTGTTAGCTGATATTTTCAGTCAAATTAAGGTAACAAGCAGTTTGACAATCGTGGCAAAATGTCAAAAAAATTTACAACCAGAAAATTTACGATGTTAAAAGAAAGCTTTTCGTATCAAAAAAAATTCACAAATTTGTGGCCCTTTTAAATTATACACAGAGTTTGCACTAAGAAAGTTGTGTAGTATTTAACTCGCAGAGGTTTTCATCCAATTAGTAGTATCTTGCCTTAAATTTTGTCTACATATTTTAATTAAATCCTTATAACTTGTATTCTTTTAAGTATTTGAAAAGCTTCTAAAAAGCCTTAATACATTTTTTATTTGTTTTTTTGCCCTCTGCCACATTTCTACCCCCGTGATGCAAAATTGTAGTCGTAAAATCAAAAAGTGCCATCATAAAAATCATTTTCAACAAAATGCATTAAATAGGTCTTTGACAAGCTATAAAATAGTTTTGAAGTAAAACCTTTTACCTATCCCCGAACGTGCCTATGTACAAAGCCATCCGAACTTTGTGGCTTTTTCATGTATGTGTAATTATTCTGCGTGAAATGGATATTTATGTTAGAGCAATATTTTGGCGCATAAATGAAAGCGAAACTATATATTTATGGAGAACATCGTATGTATGTATGCCTGTGGTCCAACAATGTACTTCAGGGATTCATCTGTAAGAGCTAATTAGACCGTAAGGCAAATATTGCCACAATCATTCCGTGACGTTATCAAAGGACCTGGTACCCTTGTGAACCATTTTAAAATTGTGGCTAATATAAGAAATTTCGACACATCGCTGTGGTAAATAAATGCCGCACAACAACAACAGCAATATATGCAGATGAGACAACAAACAGCTACGCAAACATGAACCCAGCCAGAAAGAGCGCAGACGACATTACATAAAATACATACACACATGTACATACATACAAAATATAAGCCACAGCCAATAAGCGATACAGAAATGAGAAGTAAAAAACAACTATTCGGGCAGGCTTTTAGAGGTTTATCTAGAATTCCTTGAGACTACAATATATTTCACATCAAGGAGTGATAAGCTTGCGCAGTTGTTTATGTGGATTTTTATCCGAATTAAATAAAATTAAGATTTAAAAATAAGCTTTTATTATTGGTTAATAAAATTAACTAAAAAGTAACAATAAATTGACTCTAAAGAAATATAACACTTTATAAGTTCATTGTAAGCTTTAACGATAATTAGGCTTTTTTCGTCTGCGACAAAAGAATTCTATATTGTACATAATATAATTTTTAACATTAAAACTTTACACCTAAATTATTAAATCTTACAGTTTATATCACAGTCCAAATTGTTCTAATAAAAAACGTGTTAAATTTTGATGGTATAATTAAGAACATTTAGGATCTCATTTTCTTGCTATCGCAATGTAACACGCTTTTATTAGAACAATTAGGACTGTGATATAAACTGTAAGATTTTAATAATTTAGGTGTAAAGTTTTAATGTTAAAATATATAATTATGTACAATATAGAATTCTTTTGTCGCAGACGAAAAAGCCTAATTATCGTTAAAGCTTACAATGAACTTATAAAGTGTATATTTCTTTAGAGTCAATTTATTGTTTACCTTTTAGTTGATTTTATTAACCAATAATAAAAGCTATTTTTAAAAAAGTTTTTTTTCTTTAATTTATTTTTTCTTTAATTTTATATATCATAATCGAATATATTGGGGCATATTCATAATCGAAATAAAATGTGACTAAGTTAGTTGAAGCATTTTTGACAGAGAGCGCATATAAAATTGTGTCAAACAGTGTTAAATAACTTAACTTTGCCTATGCCGCGATCAGTTTACAACTACTTATTGCAGATCTCTCATCTGTGGGTTAAATCCGTTTTAAAATAAAATTCATACTTTCGCTTAGCTAAAATTCCATCGCCAAAAATCTGTAAAACAAAATCAAGTGCGCAGAAAAAGTATGCAACACTTACCGATAACAGCCTAACGGCGTTAGCGTTCGTTGTATCACAGAATTTTTACACTTTGAAAATGACGGGCTGTTGTTTGCAAGGTTGCATTCCTTTGAGTCTTCGTTTTCACCATCTGGATTAACAAAGTCATGAGCACTGGACATTCGTGCAATTTTAGTGATGTAAATTGCATGGCGCCAGCACCAATGCGGTGCCAGCTCAATGGTAGCTCATTGACGAAATGACTCCAATCGAATTTTTGACGTTACTTAGTGTGTGAGATGCGTAGTAAATTTCACTGCGCTATTGAGTGAAACGACTTTTGTGTGTCAGGCACGAGTTTGGTGTGTATTGGCGCTACTGGCAATGATGACACTGAGCTGATGGCGGTAGCGCTGGTAGTTCAGCTTTTGAATCAGAGAAAGAATGATGACCCGTGCAAATTATTATGGCTTGGCCGTGTAAATTATTATGTGTATTTGCACCAAATAAATGCTGCGGACATAACAACCGGAGTCATTTTGAGTTGTATATTTTAAATTTAATGCACAATTAATATGGGTGTGTTTGAGCGGCAAAATATAACAGTAGTATTGCTAAAGTGCTGCTAAGTTGAAGGAATGTCGCTATTTCCTAGCGATGATCAATAATGTCAATATTTCGTTCAACGGCCACGCGAAATTGCTCAAATTTTCAAAGTTTTTCCATTCTTGATTTAACTTAAGCTGTATGCCAATATTTTCAGCCAGCTTTTTTTCAAATAGGTAATTTTTCCAAAAGCAAAATAAATACAGAAAAGATTACAGAGTTAAACAGCCTTAAAAATTCAGCTATGTTGGTTATACACAGAAATACAACAGAGGGTTGTGTCTCCGCTTTTCGCAAGCGTTGAGATTCACCACGCGTGACACGCGTGATTCACCACGTCCAAATATCACAATCCACGGATAGGTAGCGGCGGGTTGTATGGGACTTAGGCTGTTATCCAAAGTAAATACAAATCTTTACCGATAACTGTGTTATCGATTAATTTATCGAATTCTAACAAAGTAATATTGCATTGTCATCGGAGTTATACATGTGTGCAAAATTTCAGCTCAATCGGACACCGGGAAGTGTATCAAATTTAACTTGCAAGATTCCATTACAGACAACAAAAAGTGAAACTAAATAAAAGCTTATAAAAAGAACTGGAGACTAGGAACTGCTTTATTCTCTATGATTTTATAAAAGCTTCCTTTTATGGATGACCTTACAATCCATCCAAAAAATCCATGTTACCTTCAAAAAATTAACTGAGTTTTTATTTAAACATCTATACTCTACAAAAAGTCAATGGATAAGATTTTAGGAGGCTCTTGAAAATCTTCCAAATGAGCAATCAACAGTTAGTTTCTGCTTTATTAAAACCAAATATGCTTCATGAAAGGATTTTTATAACAGGGTAGACCCTTGGCAGTGGTCTGGAATATTTTTCTAGTGGACGTCCGCCATAGGGATACAATATCGAAGGTAAAGTATCGATTAGGTACTAATTTCAAGTATAAGTAGTCAATATTCTACTGCCTGAAAATCAGGTTGACCTTAGTATTGTCACCCATGAACTTCGGACACAGACTACCAATATCTTAATATAGATGCCTTCTTCATAGATCTATGTAGACAGAATTGATGAAATACATACTAGAGTTGAGAAAATGTTGTTTCGAAGTTTCTTGTGAGTAGATTCCGATCAGCGTTTAATGAACATATCTCTGTATCTCCTAAATGCTCATCGAGTCCGTGGTACAATGAAAAGGTTAACGTACTACCTAATAAACTTTACGCGCATTATAAGAAGACCCCACCACTTGAAAATTTGGCGCCTTGAGATATCTAGAAATAGAGCATCTCTAATTACAAGGTATGCGAAGTGGGCAATCTTTGGAAGACAGTTAATATTTTGCTAACACCACGTATCTTTAGGCCCAACAATCGTTGATTTAGTTTTCATACTAAGGACAATGCACCGTATAAGTTATCTCTTGGAACTTTCATTTGGCATTTCATTAGTCACGTTCTTATAGACTTATCTCTTATTTGTTCCGCGTGGCGAATTGTTTTTATAGTCAGCTAAGCAGAGCTCACAGAGTATATTAATTTTGTTCGCATAAAGGTACCCCGTAACGGCATAAACTAATCGAGATATATAGGCTTCTATATATTAAACTGATCTGGGCGTCCGTCCGTCAGTACGTAAACACGATAACTTGAGTAAATTTCGAGATATCTTAATGAAATTTGATATGTAAGTTCCTGGGCACTCATCACAGACCACTATTTAAAATGAACGAAATCGGATTATAACCACGCCCACTTTTCCGATATCGAAAAACCGAAAAAGTGCGATAATTCATTACCGAAGACGGATAAAGCGATGAAACTTTGTAGGTGGGTTGACCTTATGACAAAGAATAGAAAATACGTAAAATTTTGGACAATGCGCGTGGCACCGCCCACTTTTAAAAGAAGGTGATTTAAAAGTTTTGCAAGCAGTAATTTGGCAGCTGAGTATGTAATGTTCGGTTGCACCCGTACTTAGCCTTCCTTACTTGTTTGAAGATACATTGTTTGAGTTTTACATAGTGAGTGATGTGCGAATGTGGTTCGCCCTTTCTAATGCAACACATTTTTCCGTGCATTTTAACAAGTCATCGCGCGATACTAACCTTACCAGCTAGAAATTTGACCATACATTTTAAACCATTCATCGGTTTAAGCAATTTCTGAAACTTTTTTGTTCTAAATTGGAAACCTCTCAATTTACTGCTATGTGTTTATACTCAGCTGCTTTGCACACAGAGTATATTAACTTTGATTGGATAACGGTTGGTTGTACAGGTATAAAGGAATGGAAATAGATATAGACTTCCATATATCAAAATCATCAGTATCAAAAAAAAATTTGATTGAGCCATGTCCGTCCGTCTGCCCGTCTGTCCGTTAACACGATAACTTGAGTAAATATTAGGTATATTCACCACATTTGGTACACGAGCTTATCTGAACCACGAATAGATTGGTGTTGAAAATGAGCGAAATCGGATGAAAACCACGCCCACTTTTTATATATATAACATTTTGGAAAAACACCAAAAAACCTGATTATTTAGTAAATAATACACCTAGAATGTTGAAATTTGACAGACTGATATTGAGACTCTTGATAAAAATTTAATAAAAAAATATAAAATGGGCGTGGCACCTCCCACTTGTGATAAAATCAATTTTACAAATATTATTAATCATAAATCGAAAATCGTTAAACCTATCGTAACAAAATTCGGCAGAGAGGTTGCCTTTACTATTAGGAATGCAAAATAGCTTGTATCAATGGTATTTCATTTCCGAGTGGATTTATAATGTAAAGAATTTAGGGAATTGCGCTTATTTGAAAGCTTCTACTAACGTTCGTATCTCTAAACTGTTGAATAAATAACTCCAATATTCAGTAATGCAAAATGGCCTTTATTAGACTACTTTGAGGATACTTCACAACGATTAGCGTGTTTAAATCAAACTGATTCTGACTACTCAGTTTTCGGTGCTTTTATACTCTCTGTTGTCTCGTTCACCCATTTCTCCAAGGTCTAGTAACTTCGCGAACTTCATGCTTGGTTACCACCCATATATGTACATGTATATTTGTAGTTTATAGTCTCTCGCATAGCCATATGCGTGTGTATATGTGAGTACTACTTCGGCTGATGGTGAGTATATCTGTTGCCTTGTATGTACATGTGTAAATGATGATTGATTTGTTTACGTACATACAAGTGTCTGCTTAGTATCGGATTAGGGACGCTAGTATCACTTAGTGATGTGAATATTCTTTATTTTGGGAGCCATAACTCGAAGAAAAATTTACATATCGTAACAAAATTGGGTACACGTATCTTATAACTTTAAACGAGCAATTCTTTTTATTTGTATATTTGTATGTTTGTATAGCCGAACGATCTCGGGAACGGCTCAACCGATTTAAATGAAATTTGGCACAGGATTATGTATCACCTTCTAAGACTTTCTACCTAGGGTTGCCACTCAGATATTTCACAAGGTTGCCACCTTTTCGAAATTAAAAAAAAATTGCATGAGATATGCCGATATGGTATCAAACGTAACGTGTTTAGGCCTACAGCCCAAACTCCATACATAAAATATCGCCCTCGCATTTTTTCTTATATTGGTTAACAGTGCCAGTAAAACTGTTTATGTTAACCATACAAATGAACATCGCTGGAATAAATAAACAGTTTGACTGGCAAGCGGTATTGACCTGTTATGTTCTTTTACTTCACTTGTTTTCTTTCATCAAGGAGAAAGGACATATCCCGCAGAAGTTTCCAGCTTCAACCAAATGGTAACCTGCAAATAATATATATATATATATATATATAATTTTTGTGTTTAATCTTATGTTCAATAAAGACTATTTTTGATTAAAATTCGACACTTTTTTTTCTTTTCTTCACTATATCTTGATCGGCAACATCCCTGAGCTGTGGCACGGCCAAGACAAAACGTATTTCACTCCGCATTACGGTAGGGACATGTTTTAGTAGGATTGCCATTTAGGGTTGGGGTAGTTAGACGAAATAGTACTCGACTTACTCATATTCTGTTAAAGCTTTAAAGGAGAAAAGTAAAGTTAAAAATCTTCGTAAAAAAGTCTTACACAGGATTCGACTTAATTTTCTTAATTTCACGCACGCTAATAAAATTGAAATGCAATATCAAGGCGTCATGGCAAATTCTAGCAAAACATATTTAAAAGCGTTTTTTTGGCAAATATGAAATGAATAGTTGCAATTTCTCACAGATTACTATTAGAAAAATTTCTCACTATAGCAAAAAGATATCTCACGGTAATTTGCTACCGTTGGAACGCTAGGGGCATATGTTCAATTTGAAAACGACATCTAACCATTTAACTACTTACCAACAGATGGTGCTTAGGGAAGTAAATTGACATTTAATTAAACCAACTGATAGTTGTCATTCGTGTAATTTACAAGTTTTTTGGAATGTAGTAAAATTGTGAGACTTTCATAGTGTATAACTAAAAAAATTTTTGAAATTAATAATTCTACTTTTAAAGAAATCAAATATTGTAAGTAAAAATATATATTAGTAGCAGCCGGTAGACGTTGTGCTGCCCTAAATTTGGTCTTTCAGCATACATTTTAATACGTTTTTTCCGTCTAATTCTGGCCTCCCCCTCTTCACTTTTATTAATCCTTTTATTCACTCCTCCATTCCTCATCTATCTCTATATTCGTC
Organism: Eurosta solidaginis; assembly: GCA_029619165.1. Lineage (NCBI taxonomy): Eukaryota > Metazoa > Arthropoda > Insecta > Diptera > Tephritidae > Eurosta > Eurosta solidaginis. The sequence continues at coordinate 75,359 of JARSSU010028795.1, read as the reverse complement.
TCACTTTATCTCTTTCTCAGTCTCCTTCTACTTCCCTCTTTTCTCTTCTCGCAAGTTCTCATTCTCTTCATCACTTATTACCAGTTCCAGAGGGTGGTATGTAATTTGTTCCAGTCCCATTCCGAGTCCCAGTACCACTCCGAGTGTCAATCCTAGTCTTCATCCTAATCCCAACCCCAGTCCGCCTCTGGTCTACTTCTCGGAAAAGGATCGTAAATACTAATATAGGCAAATTTATATACGTATGTAAATAGGTATGTGGGTATTATTAATTCTTGCCTTTATTTCGGCTTCGTATGCATATTTATCAGTTTTGCCAGGTTGATGCGACTAATCGAATATCACAATGGAAAGTACTTTAAAGATCTCAAAAACAGCTTTCATTTGATATCCATAATACACACACATTCTAGGGGTATCCGGGTCCATGTTTTGGCCTATATCTCGAAACTCTAGTCACCCAGCGGTGTAAAACTTACTCTGTACTAAAGCATACATCAACAGCTTCAATTTAATATCCATAATATAAAAACACATCCTAGTGTTACGCTGATCCAGGTTTGGCCTTTATCAAGAGACCCTAGTCGCCAATAGGTATGAAACTACCCTGTACTAAAGCACCCATAAACAGCTTTCACTTGATATCCTATTGCATAAACACTGTCCTACGGGTATCCGGACCACGTTTTGGCCTACATCTCGAGACCCTAGTCACCAATAGGTATGAAAACTTCCCTGTACTAAAGCACTCATCAACAGCTTCAATTTGATACCTATAATGTAAAAACACATCCTAGTGTTACCCTGATCCACGTTTTGGCCTATATCTCGAGATTCTAGCCACAAATAGGTATGAAAATTACCCTGTACTAAAGCACTCATCAACAGCTTTCATTTGTTATCCATATGTGTAACACATTCTGGGGGTAGCCGGGTCAACTTTTAACCTATATCTGGAGAACCTAGTCCCCAATAGGTATGAAAACTACCCTGTACTAATGCACTCATCAACAGCTTTCATTGATGGCCATATTGTATAAACACTGTCTAGGGTACACGGGCCCACAATTTGGCCTATATCTCGAGACCCTAGTCACTCAGTGGTACGAAAAATATCCTCTACTAAAGCACTCATCAACAGATTTTATTTGTTATCGATATTCTATAAACACATTCTAGGGTACCCGGGTCCATGTTTTGCCTATATCTCGAGACACTATTCACCCAGTGGTACGAAAAATACCCCGTATTAAAGTACTCATAAACAGCTTCCATTTGATACCCATATAGTACAAACACATCCCAGGATTACCCAGGTCCACGATGTGATCTCAAGACCCTAGCCAGAACGGAATAAAAAGTATCCTATGTCCGTCTCCTGGTTCTAAGTTACCTTTCACCAATTTTCAGCCAATCGGTTAATCTGTTCTTGTGTTATAAATAGTGTAACTAACACCACTTTCTTTTATATACATTAAGCTGGGTCGATTTATTAACCTATATCCCGCCATCGATTTTTCGATAGGTTTTGGGCTCAGGAAAAAAGTTCCACTAAGCATACCCAAAAAAATTATTTTCGAGCCTGCAAAATTTGTGTTTTTTGACTTTTTTCTTTGATTTTTAAGGTTTTTTCATGACCTACTTAACAATTTCATTTGATTTTAAAATTGTCATGTATACCCTGTCCAACTGAGAATTGTCCGCTAAAAACTTTGACGATAACAGTTTTTTGAAAAAAAAATATTTTTTGGGTTTTGAGGAGTGTTTTTTTAAGGGTTTATTCAGAAACGTGCAAAAGTGTTGCCGATGAAAACGAATTTGTCTCATAGTCCTATCCCACTTAAATTATGCGATAAAAACTTTGGCATTAACAGTTTATTTATTTTGGTTTTTGGGACATGTTTTCGGTCGAAATCAATTTTTTTCATTTTCAAGGCTCCAAATCATTTTTTATGTATATGTTTCCATTAGACCCACCAATAGGTATACCAAAATGATCAGGAGACGTGCTGAGTTGATTAGCCGTCCGTCCGTCCCATCTGTCCGTTTGTTTGACCGCAAACTAGCCCTCAGTTTTTGAGATATCTGATTAAATTTGGTAAGTAGGCGTATTTTGATGGGAGATTTGACATTTGTCGGAATCGACCGGATCGGACCACTATAGCACTACCTCCCATACAACCGATTGTTCTATAATTTGTTCTTTTTACATAGATGTGATAGCTCAATAGATTGATCGTAGGTTCGACAACAGGCCGCTCCTCTCTAATTTTTTATTTTTTGTATGGCTGCAAGGCCTTTCTAGTTTTAATTTGAAACACAGTTTTATGCACTCATTTTCAGGAATAAACTAAAATTTATAATATATAAACTATATTTAAACCAAATTTGATTTGGTCTTAATTGTAGTTGGAAAATGTTTCATATTTAGGCTCAAACTTTTATCCGTGTGCTTATTACCGTTTCCTGATTTTTTAATAAAGTGAGCTATAAGGAAAGGAGAGGAATATAAGGAGAAATTATGCATATATTTGAGGAGTATGCGAAAAACAATGATAATTATGGGACGGTGGACCATTTTCCAAGTCCATACAAGCCAAGTTTTGAGCAGAACAACTTCTGCCGGGTGTACTAGTGTCATTCTAGTACATACATAGGTCTACTTATAAAATACTCAGTTTTTCTCGAACTAAGACATCTTACATTTTTTTTTCTATTGTCATTCCCGTCCTCTTCTACGAATGGTTTTTTCTGCCCCATCAAATTGGAGTATCACTTATCCCTTCCAATGTGCAATTTCGCACATTTATTGGCCATCGCTAAAAATTTATTATTGTTGTACTTGCTTTATGAATGAATATTTACTCCATAATTGAGCAGAGCTCACAGAGTATATTAACTTTGATTGGATAACGGTTGGTTGTACAGGTATAAAGGAATCGAGATAGATATAGACTTCCATATATCAAAATCATAAGGATCGAAAAAAAATTGATTGAGCCATGTCCGTCCGTCTTTCCGTTAATACGATAACTTGAGTAAATTTTGAGGTATCTTGATGAACGGTATGTAGGTTCCTGAGCACACATCTCAGATCTTTATTTAAAATGAACGATATCGGACTATAACCACGCCCCACTTTTTAGATATCGAAAATTTCGAAAAACCGAAAAAGTGCGATAATTCATTACCAAAGACGGATAAAGCGATGAAACTTGGTAGGTGAGTAGAACTTATGACGCAGAATAGAAAATTGGTAAAATTTTGGACAACGGGCGTGGCACCGCCCACTTTCAAAAGAAGGTAATTTAAAAGTTTTGCAAGCTATAATTTGGCAGTCGTTGAAGATATCATGATGAAATTTGGCAGGAACGTTACTCCTATTACTGTATGTATGCTAAATAAAAATTAGCAATTTCGGAGAACGACCACGCCCACTTAAACAAAAAAAATTAATATCTTTACAGTATATAAGTAAATTATGTCAACATTCAACTCCAGTAATGAAATGGTACAACAAAATACAAAAATTAAGGAAATTTTCAAAATGGGCGTGGCTCCGCCCTTTTTCATTAATTTGTCTAGGATACTTTTAATGCCATAAGTCAAACAAAAATTTACCAATCTTTATGAAATATGGAAGGGGCTTAGATTCTAGGACGATAACATATTTCTGTGAAAAAGGGAGAAATCGGTTGAAGCCACACCCAGTTTTTATACACAGTCGACCGTCTGTCCTTCCGCATGGCCCTTAACACGATAATTGAGCAAAATCGATATATCTTTACTAAACTCAGTTCACGTACTTATCTGAACTCACTTTGTATTGGTATAAAAAATGGCGAAATCCGACAATGACCACGCCCACTTTTTCGATATCGAAAATTACGAAAATGAAAAAATGCCATAATTTTATAAAATAAAAAAATAAAAATTTTATACCAAATACGAAAAAAGGGATGAAACATGGTAATTGGATTAGTTTATTGACGCCAAATATAACTTTAGAAAAAACTTTGTAAAATGGGTCTGACGCCTACCATATTAATTAGAAGAAAATGAAAAAGCAATACGGGAAATCCCCGATTAATTCATATGAAAATGAAAAAGTTCTGCAGGGCGAAATAAAAAACCCTTGAAATCTTGGCAGGAATACTGTTCGTGGTATTACATATATAAATAAATTAGCGGTATCCGACAGATGATGTTCTGGGTCACCCTGGGTCCACATTTTGGTCGATATCTGGAAAACGCCTTCACATATACAACTACCACCACTACCCTTTTAAAACCCTCATTAATACCTTTAATTTTATACCCATATCGAACAAACAATGCTAGAGTAAGCCCGTCCACCTTTATGGCGATATCCCTAAATGGCGTTCACCTATAGACACTATAGCCCACTCCCTCTTAAAATACTCTTAATACCTTCAATTTGATACACATGTCATACAAACACATTCCAGGGTTACCCTCGGTTCATTTTCGTACATGGTTATTTTTCCTTATGTTGTCACCATAGCTCTCAACTGATTATGTAATGTTCGGTTACACCCGAACTTAACCTTCCTTACTTGTTGTTATTAAGCATGCATATGTATATTAACAGTTAAGGTTTAGCACAATGAAGGCAATGAAAAATTTATGTTAAGATATTAAACATACAATTTTCTTTGAGGGGGAAAATTTGTTTTACATTTTTTTGTGTATACATATGTACATGTTTATATATATCTATGTACTATATGCATTTATAAGAATAAATTATACTCCACCTAAATAGATAATTTGTGGTATCTGCATATGCCACAACATTTAATTCGTCATCCAACCCAGCAGGAAATATTGATCACTGTCTGAAAGTGAATTTTTTTTATATTATTGCTTAGTTTTGACTATAACTTTAAGATAAACTTTGATAAAGTTATACAGCAATACTAATTTTGATTTTGCTTGAATAATTTGGAAATAATATGAAAATTCAATATTGGAGCTACAAACATGTTATTAAGCTGTATGCGAAAATTTTAAACCTTTATCTACATCATTAAAATGTCCGTTTAAAATAGTATTTGGAAAGGGGGTTAAACATCTGATAAAAATTTAATGATGCGATATAAATAACGCCTGAATAATGTTTGCATATTTTAAGGCGAGAAATGGCCTTCTAAAAAAATTATGCTAACATCCAGAACAAGCCTTTCATGAGAAAGCAATCTTGGTACTTGTTCTGAAGCTGTTGCGAATTTTGTATGCAATTGGGCCATCTCTATACCCGTTTATTAGTTGAAACCGAACTTTCCAAACTGATTGTTTAAGATCAGCGTCGTAGATTCATTATTTCACTCATACTTTTAGACCGATTTGATCTCAGCAACTTTGTTGGATTCAAGTGAAATTTATATCTCGAGTGCGGACAAAAGATCGCGACAGTCAGTGCACAGTTATAGGAAAACTGAGAGTGGTTTGTTTGTTCTTCTATCGTTATATTCTCCCGAAATCATCTACCATCCCCTCATAGTCAGCAATGGGATGAAAGCTGATTTATAATTTATGTTTAGTCTCAATCATAACGCAATAAACAAGACAGGTGAAGTCGATATTACAAAATGGAGTCGCACTCGCCACTACTCGCCTTCATAAAATAGAATGTTGATTTTTGACTTATCTGGAGTATTGATTTTTTAATATCATAAAAAAATACTACAACAATGCTTTCCTGAAATATGAAGTAACGTACAGGAAAATGGTCTGCATATCCTATTTGGGAGGGTGTTAATTCTTTTCCAGATGGAAAAGTTTTAGTCAACGGAACTAAATGGCCCACTATTCAGAGTGTCTCATTGTCCACAACTAAATAAGTGGAAACAGACTGTTGACTATAATGAGATGGTTGACAATCTAGAACAATGTCATGAAATTGCGGGTATCTACGAAAACTTGGGATTAACGGTGTACGGTCTCGAGATCCAACATGTATCTTTGTAAACCAAAGCATTCCAGTGGAGTAGACTCATTGAGCAGAAAGAAGTGGCTGGTTTCTAAATATATAGAGACAGAGGTTTTATAGCAACGATGCTTCAAAAAATCAGAGCTTATAGATTTACCTAATGGAAAAAATAAATATGGGGCTAATCAGTACTTTATTCTAAAACAGCTCTGGCTGGAACCGTTTACCAAACCCGATAGACATTCTTCTGACATTCTCTACCTCATGGTTTAATTATTAAAGATTATCCATGCAGCCTTAGACCACCCTGCTCTTTTCACATTCCAAACTTCCAAGTCGCTCCTAAATATTAATAATGTTATTTCTTTTCAAACTCCTTTCTGAATAATGAATAAAACTTTGAAACAGTACTGAAAGTTTTACATTTCAGAAAAAAACTGTTAATTGGGTACACTTTTTTAGTTTTGATAGTTTCTTTTGATAACATTCCTGCAAAATTTAATAATTTTGCTGTAAATTCTTGGGTAAATTACTAATAAAAACGCAATTTTGTAACAATTTGAGTACTTGAACTTTGTAGTTATTTTGCAGATGCCACAAATATGCTCAAATCCTAGTTGCTGAGCTGCCCGTATGCTAAATGCCCGCAAGTAAAGAACGTGGTGTTGTTTCATGTACTTTTTTGCTGCTGGTCAAAAGGATGATAGGCGCTCTTTTCAAAACATTTGGCGCGGCCGTTTGAACTTCCACATCTCGTTTAGGGACTACTAAGCAACTTCCAGAAGTTCCGGCTGTGTGTAACTGCCATAGTTTGAAACCTAGCTTGTTCACATGCTGGGCACAGCTAAAGGCCGTGCGTGACTGTTTCTTTGCAGCTCTCCTCGATGCACCTCATGCCAATGCTGTAAAAAGGATATCCGTTCTTTCTTCATGCAGGCCAGTGGCCAGTAATTGTAGCAATGATCCTAAGATTTATTTTCTTAAATGATGCATCTCGACCACCTATGCTGCATCCCTCGGTACCTGTTGCGTAGTTAGCTGCAGCTTAAAGGCGACCCCTTGCAGCTGCGTATTTCTCTTCACGTAAATTTTTTTACTTCAAGATATTTCAAACCTCTTCTTCTGAAGCAGTGTCGAAATAATTTCGAATTAAATGATCCTTTACGCTGCCTGTTTGTGAATTATAACTCTCACTATGCCACACTTGCTATTTCGGACTCACTTTTTGTCATTACGAAAACTGTCCTTTCCTCCTTTAATAATTAGTAGCTCTTGTGAGTCATACACATAACTATTCCAATACTTAGCTGTTTTTCACATGTAAAAAATAAAAAAATAAATTTATAATGCATATAATATCATATAATATATAATATATATATCATATGTATATATTATTTCTATTGCTGTTTTTATGTAAGTGCCCCTTTTTCGTCTTATTTGGAATCCAAATCAATAAATATAGTTTTGGTTGTAAAGATGGAGATTCGGATATTAGCGAGCTTTGTCGTAGTGCTTTTGTTAAGCTATATTTTATTAAAATAATTTGTTAAAAATAAACGATTGTTAGCACACAAAGGAATCTATATGTACTATGGCACTATTGTCAATATTTGCACTGCATTACCGACAGCTGCTACCATATGCCAGATGGCAGCGCAAGCTGTAAGTTTTAACTGATTGATAGAACAGCTGATTTCTGTTGATAGGGGGACTCATGTAACCATATAAATGCCTTATAAAGTGCGTAAACGTATAAATTTATCTAGTGCGTAAACGAGCTGTCAAATTTGTATGAAAACCATTTACACAATTTGTATAAATTTACGCGCACATTTCATTGTGTAAACGCGGTAAACTCAAAGGAATGCAACCTTGCAGACCCTACAGCAGGAATTTTCATCAGAATCTCCAACATCAGCAAATAAAGGCGTTTTAGTTTTGATTTTTCATTTAATCTTGGCATTTTTAATTTGTATAGCAATCGAAAACATTTTGTTTTGCAATAATACAGCTGATAAACAGTCAAGTTTATCGAGAGTATTACTAGGTGCGTTCATATAACCGCGTGTGTAAATGGATATAATTTTACACCTTATAAGTTTATATGCTTTCATGAGTCCCCCTGATATTTGATAAGAGACTTTTATATTGGTTGCGCAAGATGCGCACGGGTCGGCTCGCATATATATATATAATGTCTATCTTCATTTACAATGTTTTCATATGCGTATGCGCTCCTCGTGGTGGTTGACGGGCTTTGTGGGGTAATCCGTTGGGTTTATTATTATTATTATTATGGGTTATGGGTTTATTATTATTATATTTATTTTATTATTATTGTCTGAAACCATTACCCCTATTCTTGTTTTTACTCTAATTCATCCTTTTCCTTTTGTTCTCTGTGCTATGCCGACTTCCGAGCTTATCTAATTTTTCTTCCGATTTCCTCTGTTTCCTTTTCACTTTTCTTCCATGTCCCGTTCCCAATGTAGACATGTATCGAGTTTGGCTTATTCCACACATTACATTACTAAGGATGTAATAAAGTAGCAAAAAAGTACCAAAAATGTTCCCTTCCTACTACTTTAAAATTCAGGACCGGATTATGAGGGCCGTCAAATTTTTGTTGTTGTACTACTGACTTAGCCTGTCTGGTTTTACTGCGTCACTGGATGACCTAACCTTATCAACTTAGTTAGGTTCAGATAAATCAGTGATGGTAGCGTACTTCTCCTATCACACCGAATGCCCTGGGTTCACACCCCGGGCAAACAACATCAAACTTTTGGAAATAAGTTTTTCAATTAGAAAAATTTTTTCTAAGCGGGTCGCCCCTCCGCAGTGTTTGGCAAGCACTCCGAGTGTATTTCTGCCATGAAAAGCTCTCAGTGAAAACTCATATGCTATCTAGTTTATACTCACATCCCTAAGGTTATTAAATAAAGGCACAACAACATTAAGCAAGCTACATAAACACAGTAATCATCATTTACACATGTACATACAAGGCAGCAGAGGGATATTCACCATCAACCGAATTAGTACTCACTTATACACACGCATATGGCTATGTGAGAGACTATAAACTACAAATATACATGTACATATATGGCTGATAACCAGGCAAGAAGTTCGCGAAGTTACTAAACCTTAGGAGAAAGGGGTGAAACGAGGCAACAGAGAGTATAAAAGCAGCGAGAGCTGAGCAGTCAGAATCAGTTTGATTTAAGCCCACTATTGGTTGTGAAGTGAAGTATAATTGTGAAGTATAATTGTACTACTCCCAAAGTAATCTAATAAAGACCATTTTGCATTACTGAATATTGGAGTTATTTATTCTACAATTTAGCGATTCGAACGTTTGCAGGAGGTGTAAAATAAACGGATTTTTCCAAAATTCATTACAATTGGTGTCAGGAGAGGAATTGTTGATTAAATTCCAGATTTGCAGAGTACAACAAGGACATGGCAAAGTGGAGTGTATTGAAGATCCAGCAACTGAAGGAGGAGTTGGAGAGCCGTGGATTAAACTGACAATAAACTCGAACTTCAGGCACGGCTACGAGAGGCAATGGATTCAGAAGGATTTAACGTGGAAGAAGGTGTCTTTCATCTTGACGGCGATGAGACAGCAAAATTGGAGGAGAAAAATGAAACACCGCAGACAGTTACGAGCACAGACTTGAGCATGATATTGGCTGCAATAACTGCTCAAACATCGACAGTGGCATCTCAACTAGGGTCGCAGAAGACGCTTTTAACATCCAGGATGGAATCCCAGAGTCACGCATAACATCCAAGATGGAAACACAGGAGGCACGCATTTCCAAATGTCGTCGCAAATGTCATCTCAACTGGAAGAACAGAAGACATATATGATATCTCAGTTGGCTGAGCAGTTGAAAGCACAAGAGGCCCGCACATCCTCGCAGCTGGAGCACAGGAAACAAGGGTATCATCAAAACTTGAATCGCAGGATACAAAAATCGCACAATTACAGGCAGAAGTCGATGATTGAAAAGGTCGTATGGAGCAATTAGAACTGAATAGCCCTGCTGTTCCAGCGAGAAATTCGAAGGTAAAAACTCCCTCTTTTGAGGGTTCTCTTCCTTTCCAGGTCTTTTAGCTACAGTTTGAATAGACCCCAGCCGTGAACAACTGGAATGTTGAAGATAAAGTTGCAGCTCTATTCGTAGCACTGAAGGGGCCAGCAGCCGAAATCCTACAGACGATTCCCGAAAGAGAGCGGAACAACTATGAAGCATTGATGGCTTTTGTAGAACGACGATACGGAAGCGAACACAGGAGTTGCAAAACCGCTACCAAAAGCGAATGAGACATTCCAGGAGTTTGCTTCGGAAGTTGAAAGCGAGCTACATACGCAAACCCAAAGCCAACATTTATAGAACCATGCATTGACTCAGGAAACTGCCTCACTATTGAGTAAACCAGCTTTCAAAGCACGCCGTGTAGAGGTAGAAATGCCAGATTGGGTAGATACAATTTTGGAAGCACTGAAGCACCGGTCCTGGTAGTTTCAACTTGGCTGGTCGTAAACGCAAAGCTGAGGAGATAAGCAAGAGCGAGCCAGATGTAAAGATCGAGAACTTCCCCCAGCTTTTGAATGTCCGAGTGCTGTTGGAGCCGATTCGACCAAGACCACCAAAGTCAAAGGCAGTAGATCGGGCAAAGGTTGACGGAACGAATGGGCCAAACAACGCGAAATCAAAGATACCTGCGAGATAAACACTGGCATTAACAACCCTAATGGACGCACTAAAACGAAGGAAATAATTTCCCAGAAAGGGTGCATGGGTGGTTTCAAGCCAGCGCGCACTACTGTTGTGAAACGCCAAAACGATACTGATGATGGAAAGTCAATCCGTTAAGATCAAGCTCTGCGAAGTAGTTCATTAGCAAAACAACAGATTGTGAGGGAACGGTCCAGGATAATGAGTAATAGGATGAAACACAAGTAAGACAAGAACAATAATTCGGAAGGTTTCTTGGAGGGATATTTGGTACTGCTATACAACCCTCACCGGCGGAAAGGTGTTCCATCCAAATTTTGGTGCAATTGTGAAGGCCCGTACAGAGTTGGGAAGAGGATCAGTGATGACATCTACCGCATACACACAATTGGGAAACCACGAAATATAAGGCTGGTTCATTTGGAGAGGCTAGCAGCGGTTAGATCGAGAGATTTGTGACGTCGGTGGAGGGCAGTGTGACGAATATTAGCATCACTAATTGATACTCACATCCCTAAGGTTATTAAATAAAGGCACAACAACATAAAAGCAAGCTACATAAACACATTATCATCATTTACACATGTACATACAAGGCAGCAGAAAGATACTCACCATCAGCCAAGGTAGTACTCACATATACACACGCATATGGCTATGCGGGAGATTATAAACTACAAATATACATGTACATATATGGCTGGTAACCAGGCAAGAAGTTCGCGAAGTTAATAAACCTTAGGAGAAATGGGTGAACGAGGCAACATAGAGTATAAAAGCAGCGAAAGCTGAGTAAATAGAATAATTTTGATTTAACATGCTATCAGTTGCGAAGTGAAGTATAATTGTGAAGTATAATTATACTACTCCCAAAAGTAATCTAAGAAAGACCATTTTACATTACTGAATATTGGAGTTATATATTCGACAATTTAGCGATTCGAACGTTTGCAGAAGGTGTAAAATAAACGCAGTTTCCCCAAAATTCGTTACAATATTATTTGGTACAGGACTACCACTCATTAAGTCAAATTTGATTCATGACGCTATAAATAAGTAAACCTGCTTTCCATTCGCGCATCACTCAAAAGTTATGATTTTCATTTACGGCGTACTTTTTATTTAGCATTATTATATCTTTAATATTGGGATACATTTTTGGCGATTAAGCAGTTTTCATGGTCGCCAAAAAGCGTATAAAAACTGTAGCAAACACTCGCACATGCTACATAAGTACTCATTACGATGTCGAACGTATAAACTGTATTGTTGTGTTTCTGCATGGCACAATGGCCCAAATAAAATTTTCATATATGCAAACTTTCTATAAAAATATGATAATTATGAACCATAGCGCTATACTTCTACATACATTTATGTATGCTATAATATGCACTCATTTATTGCCATCGCTTAATCCATTCTTATATAAACCATATTTTCCATTGGCAATTAAACGGATTAATTTCATTTACAACATCGTCAAATTATGTACTTTATTTGGTAATGTTTTGCGGCAAAAGTGTATATCATATAGGATATGATTGTATGTATATTATTACTATAAGTATATTATCGCATAATACTCAATTTTAAATGTTATTGTTGTAGTATATACGATGTAACGTCTGCTCACGGCATATGTTTATTTGAATCTTTAGTCGGCTTAGGCAATTATTTTAATCGCTATTCTGCCTGCCTTTTAATCCCGAAATATTTTGTTAAATAAACACTCAATTATGCTAGGATATGGTCGCTTATAAATTGTTCTACATATGTATTACCTATAAAAAGCAATTATTATTTTACAACAAATTTATTGGTGTATTGGTTTATTGGTTGCCTTGTTTATTGGAGATAATAGCGATATGCTGATTTTACATTATGATTATAATTTGGAAAAAGCATTTTTTTATTATAAGCATTTGTAATGATGCAACTTTTAGCGATATCTAATATATAAAATTCTTCTGTCACGGTTTTAGAGGCTGAACTCCTCCGAAACGCCTGAACCGATTCTCATGAAATTTTGTGAGCATATTGGTTAGGTCTGAGAATCGACCAACGTCTACCTTTTTTTCTCTACGTGTCTAGGGTCTTGAGATCAAAACGTGGACCCAGGTACCCCTAGAATGTGTTTACACAATATGGATATGAAAAGAAAGCTTTTGATGTATAGCACTCATGGATATATAGCACACAGGATAATTTCCATACCCCTGGGTGACTAGGGTCTCGAGATATAGGCCAAAACGTGGACCCGGATACCCCTAGAATGTGTTTATACAATATGGATGTCAAATGAAAGCTGTTGATGAGTGCTATAGTACCGGATAATTTTCATACAACTGGGAGGCTAGGGTCTCGAGATATAGCCCAAAACGTGAACCCGTGTACCCCTAGAATGTGTTCATACAATATGGATATCAAATGAAAGCTGTTGATGAGTGCTATAGTACCGGATAATTTTCATACAACTGGGAGGCTAGGGTCTAGAGATATAGCCCAAAACATGGACCCGGGTACCCCTAGAATGTGTTTATACAATATGGATATCAAATGAAAGCTGTTGATGTGTGCTGTAGTACAGGATAATTTTCATACAACTGGGAGGCTAGGGTCTCGAGATATAGCCCAAAACGTGGACCCGGGTACCCCTAGAATGTGTTTTATATAATATGAATATCAAATGAAAGCTGTTGATGAGTGCTATAGTGCAGGATAATTTTCATACAACTGGGAGGCTAAGGTCTCGAGACATAGCCCAAAACGTGGACCCGGATACACCTAGAATGTGTTTTTACATTATGGGAATCAAATTAAAGTTGTTGATGTATGCTTTAGTACAGAGTAAGTTTTATACCGCTGGGTGACTACGGTCTCGATATATAGGCCAAAACATGGACCCGGATACACCTAGAATGTGTTTTTATATTAAGGGCATCAAATTGAAGCTGTTTGATGTGTGCTATAATACAGAGTAAGTTTTACACCGCTGAGTGGCTAAAGTTTCATTGTGATATTCGATTTGGTCGCACCAACCTGGCAAAACTGATAAATATGCATGCGAAGCCGAAATAAAGACAAGTATTAATAATACCCACATACCTATTTATATACGTCCTATTCGATTTGCCTGAAATTTCGTATATAAATTTGCCTATATTAGTATTTACGATACTTTTTTCCGGGAAGTATACCAGAAAGGGACTGGGACTGGGATTAGTACTAGGGACTGGGATGAGACTGAGACCGGAGTGGGACTGGCACTGAGACTCGGAATGGGACTGGAACAAAATACATACCACCCTCTGGGACTGGCAATAAGAGATGAAGAAGAAGGAGAAAAACTTGAGAGAAGAGAAAAGAGAGATGGAGACTGAGAAAGAGATAGAATGAGACGAAGATGGAGATAAAGCGAAAAAGACGGAGGGAGGAGTGAATAAAAAGATTAGGAAAAAGTGTAGAGGGGTAGGGCAGAGTTAGACGGAAAAAGCTTATTAAAATGTATGCAGATAGGCCAAATTTAGGGAAAAACAACGTCTGCCGGGTCTGCTAGTTCGCATATAAATTTACATATTTGTTTCACGCGTGCGTAAAACTTATTAAATATTTAGGAATTTATTTTTCTTACGATAATGTGGCTCTCGATAACAAACGGATAATTCGTCGATATCGGTTGTTAAAAACAAGCTATTGAAGCTCTTCTCAAGAAGTCCTGCAACCATAGTGAAATCGCCGTAAAATATTCTTATTTACGATCTAATCGTCTATTCATCTATTAATGCGTAAAATTTACTGAATTTAAGACGTATTGCACAATATTTTTATTATTATCAAATTATTGTATTTTTATTATGATAGAAAAACTGAAAAAAAAATAAACATAATAGCTGATAACATAGCTGCTATAATAGTATCGACATGGTTCCGAAAAAGACCCGAAGCAGCTTCGAAATAATTCCAAAGTAATTCCGAAATTGCTCCGAAATAGTCTCGAAAGCAATCCCAAAATAACCCTGAAGTACATCATTACGAAAATTTTACAAACGATAACGTACCTATTCCGATGAGATACCAACTGACAGCCTAATAAAAACGCACTCCGGTAATTGTCTGTCAAAAATGTCTCATGCACATACATATTGTTGGAGATCAACAGAAATTGAGTTAACTATGTACGTAAAAAGCAAGGCGAAGTCAGTACCAGGTGTTGTTATCCCAAAAGCTGATTGCTTCTTCTGATTTTATTTCCAAACAACGCTTTGTATTACAACATGTCAGTTAATCGACACCAAAGAGAATTTTCTTTTGACTTGATATTTTTCTGCTCTGCGAATTGGTTGAATTCGCTTTGCCACCAGCTGGTATGGATTCGCCTTGGTAAAAGTCTAACTCAATTTCCAATTTTTGTTCTGGGTGACATTTCGGTTTGACGTTTACACACATGTTTACACTGTTGCAACGCATGCTTATTTCAATTAGAGCATTAAAATTCGTTTATGTGCGTGTGTTCAAAACCCAGCAGTGCATTTTTACTAGGTTGGCAAGTGATTCCTTAAGGGACCAGACAGCACTCTTAAAATATCCTACCGAGATTCCATAAGAAAGTGGACTTTGTAGAGATTGTTTTTCTTACAAAACTGGAGACCGTGTGGATACAACTGTTGTAAAAATCTTCAATCAACCGAAAAGAATTAAACTTATTCTTTAAATGCATTTTCAACAATTTTTTTCCTCTTAAAGTGCTGATTGAAACTATTTCGATCAGGTAGAAAGGCTTGTTTTGAAAAAGCTGTCAAAAATTTGAGATTTGAAACTTGAGTGATGAATAAGAGAAACAACTGCATTAACTCATCATTTTTGATGGATCTGATTAAAATACAAAATTATGTATATAAGCCTTATATTGTTATTATTAGATCTATCGAAGAGTGTTAGCTTTGTCGCCCTCGTGATAAAGAAAGTCAAAAGTTAATGCTCGAAATTTTGACAGTCGTTCTTTTTTTGATATTTGTCATCGAATTTAGCTTTGATTTCTATGAAGTTATTAAGGAATTATTCAACAACAAAGTTGGTCCCACCTGTGACAAGTATGCAGATACAGTTATTAGAAATTAGTAGGCATTGCTACTACGTCTTATAATCCTAAAAGATATATCAACTAATTTCGTCTAGTAGAAATTTTAATCAAAATATGATATCCATGAAGTTGGTTTTTCATAGCACTCGAATCTGAGTCAAAGCCTTAGAGAATGAAATTCTGAAAATTTTCCGTAGCTCAAATTTGTTTACGGGATGAAATGATTCCATGGCGTGAACCTTTGAAATACCTTTAATGAAAATTTTACTATTAACAAGTTCATTTAACGTTTTCCAATCAAATATGTCCCACCCGAGGCACTTAATTTTAAATAAAATATTATAATTACTTTTATATTATTGAATAACTTAAATGTTCGTTTATATAAAAGTCTTTAAACAAAACAAGCTACTTCCACTTACTTGCAGAGGTTTTCTAATTTGTAACTACACTAATGTGTAGCGTCTTTTCTCTGTTCCACCCGTGACAATTATAAAACTTATTATAATTTACATATATACTAAGATATTGTGAGCTTTTTTTTACAAAACAGAACTGACTTAATATAAAGCGTCCCAACCTATCAATTAGAACGTGAAATCTTCAGCTGGTTTAATTAGAATACGTTAACAAACATGAAATATTGCGTACAAATGTCCCACCCGTGACGATGGAACATCCCCCTATATAAATTCCGAAGAAGACCGCTCAATTAATGCCGAAACCTTTTTGAAAATAGCCACAAATTTGTGTAGTAATAGTCGTCTCATTTTTCAGAAATAGTCTTGCATATAATCAAAATCTCTGACGATGGTTGATTGGTTGTTGTGGCGCCCGGCTCAAGAGGACGGACCCAAGTAGCCCTCTAGGCGCAATTTTGATGCACGTGCTCTAGGAAGCAATTACAAATTGTACACTGTGTATTTACTCTAACAATTTTTTAGACCAATAAACTTGCTGATGCCATCCATGAAGCATTTAGACGCTGCCTATATTCCCAGCGGGTTGGGGTGTTAGAATATACCCGCGGTAGGTATGCCTGTCGTAAGAGGCGACTCAAATACCAAATAGCTTCAAGGGGTTGTGTATCGCAACCTTTTCAAGGCATTGCCAGCGCAATATATAGCTTCTCAAACCCAATTGTGAACCTCACCTATCCGTGGCGAATCCTGTTTCATTAACAGCCGAGGCTCTGGCGACACCGAACTCCTCATGGATCTAGATGGGAGGGCGGTATGACCTAGAAGGTAACATGTGGTTATACCAAATCGTTCCCGAGATGGTAGGGGCTTGCTACCGGTACGTACCGGTTCTGCATTCGGCAAACAGCCGTCAACAGCGATAACACTCCCCAAGGCCTTCGGTAAGTGTCTTTATCGCTACAACAACAACAACAACCGCCTCTAGGTCGAGCCAGAGCAGGCCACTCACAGAAGAATTGAGTGACTATCTCCCAAAAACCGTCCACAATACATCTCCTGCACCTTTCGTTAAACGGGACTCCCATTACCTTCACGCGTGAGTTAATTGGCCAGTGCACTGTAATCTGGATACGATCTTGAGTATTTCTTTCTTGAACATATTCAGTAGTGACTGTGTTTTTCTCTGCTTGTATTAAGGCAAAATTTTGCTTCTTATTTTACAGAGTATCGATTGCGAATTGCAATTTGCTTTAAAAAGATAGCAATGTAGGAATGTCACTTTTTATTGATGAGAACGGCCGATGCTACGAGACTGCCTCAGGGGTATCTTACGATGCACCGACATTTCCCAGCTCATCCGTTTTTCATTCCCGTCAATGTTCTTGTTACCGGGTACCCAAGTGGCGTGAAAGGTGCAAGGTTTGCTGCATCGTGTAATGCCCTCGTACAGTTTTCGACGGCATTAGAGAACGTATATATACGTATACGTATACTGTATACAGAGAATCTAGTGCTTTGGGCGCTGCTTGTTTGTCCGAATATATGCGTATCTCACCCTCATTAACCAGTTTTCTAACAGGAAAAGACCCCCTGAATATTCGGGATCAAAATATGTATATAAGTTTTATTTTTAACCGAGGTGTTACCGTTTGCAGGGGTAAGACTGAAAACAGGTGTAAAAATATGTGTTTTTTTACATGTAAATGCATCTACATTTGCGGGTAAAAAAACGCTCATCATCACTTAGATAATGTTAAGGAGAACCATCTAGCAGCAATTGTTGAAGACTCGTTGCAGTGGTTAAACAACTAGCTACAAAACGGGCTGTGCTTAATAGCGAAGACACGTAACTCTGTTGGTCATGATGTATACCCAATAGCTAAATCGGTTGCGACGAATCGTGGACGCATACGTTTTTAGGTCATGAAAGTGAAGAATAGACTAGAGACAAAATGGAGGGACACATTTGTGTTGCATCTGAGTATAATGCATACTGAAATTTAGCATTACTAATTTTCTACGCAACAATTTCATAAGTTAAGTTTAAGTTATACACTTGGCAGTCTATATAAAGTTTAATGGCATATGTATGTACATGTAAAAAAACACAGCTAATATATGAGTGTGTTAATGGTATCTTAAATTTTGCTTAAAGAAACATCACTCTACAGCAGCGAACACGAAAACAGCAGTGAAAATTTTTATTAAATTTCGTTAACTAAATACAGCCAATCGAATTTCAATTCGAACATAATATGTAGCGTCATACAAGTTTCCGGAGCTTGCACAATTCTGCGAAAATATGTGGGTTAAAAGGTATTTAGTAGTAAAATCTTATCACGTGTCGATAATGTGATTTGTCCTGGTGCAAAAGTGGCTTACGGTAACCACAACTCATCTTATTTTACACGTCCAAGCCTAAAAACGAAATTTGCTTCGGATGAAATTACATAATATTTCATCGGAACACTATATAAAAGTACGACAAGAAAGCAGCTGTCATTTAGTTGTGCGATATTGGTTGAAAATTTAAGTAAACAAGGCAACACAATGAACAACGGGAAAATATAGTGCAGATTAAATTTAAAAATCATTTTCATTTATTTTTTATGCTCCAATGGTTCTACAAATACGGCTGCAAGGTCTGCACACATAATAAAACCGTCTCGTGTGGAAATAGCATAAACCTGGAAACAAAGCAAAGTTGAAGGGATCAATACAAAATACCAGCAATATTCAAAAGACAAGGTATCACTATTGGTGTCAATATCGTAGCGTGGACAGCAAGATTTTGGATTGTCGAGTTTTGCATGATGGCGGGAAGCTCTTGTTTACTACTAATTTACTTTTTTTCAGGTATTTATGTATTGGTGAGTATAAATGAAATTAAAAAACAAGTTTTTTCGCTTTACTGTAAAATTTGATAGTTGACGCGTATGGATCTTGAAATAGATTTGTATGCGATTTTGCTGTCCTCACTACGATATGATATAAATAGTTGGTTGTTCCAAACTAAGCGTAATAAGCGTTAAGGTCTGGTTGAGGCAAATTAACTTAACTTGAAAGTTTTGATTTTTTAAAATTTCGTATGTTTACAAAACATATTGCAGTATTCGAGTTTTAATTTCCAGCACTAAAAGAGTTTTGAAACGTGCAACGTAACTTAAGCAGCGTTCGTTAGTAGTTTCGAGATCTACAGTCAAGTTAGGTTAAATTACTTTAATTTGACCTTGAATACTTTGTAAATAAGCTAAAACTTTAAGTTATACTCGCGGTTTCGAATCGAGTTCAAGGCCTAACAATAATCTTTTATCATTATTATTGTTATGATACATTTTTTCCTTAATTGAAAAAATTTTTAAATTACAATAGAAGAAAGAAAAAATTTAGACAACTGCCAAAGCTCGTTGTATAGATCCATTTCGGGAACTGCTATATTCCTTCATCGGCAATGGTTAGGCGCCGCTGCTATAACCATCCAGCCATCACAGCGTTTTTTTGTTTGTCTTCATTAATCCTACTTCTATTCTGGTTCGTGCCAATTGATATTCACAACACTGCGACATCTGTTGCAGAATGGATGTGAAAATTGGCCTTGTTTGCTGGCAATGCTGCCACAGTGTCATATTTTATGTAATTATATGTTATACTGTCCGACTCTGTCTGTATTAACTGGTAAAACTTGGTATATTTTTATAATAATATATGTTTTTAGCTTTTTATAATTATTATCAACATATATATCGTACACCTATATCAATAGGGAGCTAACTCAAAAATCTGGAGTTTCGAAGTTATGATAACCTTCGGGTTTCCTAATTCAAACCCTACCGAACTGTATATTATTTCCACTTATCAACGAGAAAAGACTTTGTAAAAAAATAAAAGCTCTATTGGTGCATATGCGGGAGGCAGTCAGTTTTTAGCCTTTTCTTAACATTGTTACTTTTTGAGCTGATTTCCGTCTTGATATAGGAATGCGATATATCTAGCGTCGATGCACGGTACTTAACACTCTATTCAGTCAGAACTGTTTTATTGGAAGCTAATACAAAAAAATACGCTTTTGCGCAAAATATGTCTATATTTATCAGCAAAAAGTCATATTCGGCTCACAAAGGTACAAATTTTACCCGACTTAATGTTTTATGCGATCCTGTTAAATTTCCATTAACATTAATGAAAATTAATTTCTTTGCCATTTTTAATTTAAATGCTTATTTTTTCCGCACAACCTAGCGGTTTATAATTAATTAAAAACTAATCAAAAATTATCATGATTATTGGCGATTAAAAAAATTAACAGAAAGAGTTGGAAAATTTAGCCATTGTGTTAAAAACGATCAAATAATTAAAAATAATTAAATAATTAAAATCTATCAAACAATGGTTCCACTGAATTTTAATGTTTAATTTCAATTAAAATATTAAATTTGATTTAAATAAAATAATCAAATTATTATATTCATAACGCAATTAGAATTAATTTAATAAATGCAAGACATAATTGCCTGAAGACCACTCAACGTTATTAATAATCATTAAAATCTTTAATCAGTATTAAGCCGAGTTGGCCCCAGGGTGCAGAAATGACAGAATATACAACTCACGTGTGTACAGATGGCTCCAAATTAACGGAAGGGGCCGCTCTGCTATTTCTGTGTCCATTCAGAAATAAGTAGATCAGCCTGCCAGATTCCTGCAGTGTCTTTCAGACCAAAAGGCCGATGTGTTGGCAAAGGAGGGCGCAACACTCACTAAAACAACAATAGGCGTCCCAATACATGTGGGAGAAATCAAAGGGAGACAGGAGTTGCATATGATCCGTCAAGCAGGAAAGGCGTAGACAAAAGCGCGGGACTGCAAAAATTCTAAGATCATGTGCAAAGCATATGATATGATACTCACAAACTGACTCATATCTCTGAAGTAAGAAGACTTATGGCTAACGATGGGCATACTAACTGGACACTGCTTTCTGGCCTCACATGCTTATATGATAGGCCTCATCATTAACACCGAGTGTAGGAAGTGCGAGCTGCAAGAAGAAATGGTTGAGCATGTTCTGTGTTTGCATCTTCTGCTCGCCAGGTCAAAACTCCAGCTATTAGGCGCGGCAGAGTTGCCAAATCTCGAGGCAGCAATTAAGCTAGGTCCAAAAAAGCATCTAGTATCTGCCAAGAGGACGAAGTTATTTTTCAACATAAGTCCTGGCAGCTGATTTGGGTTCTTCCGTTGGGTCATCAATCAAATTCTGGTTACACTATGGACACACTCAGTCTATGTGAGGTCTTTCTTAACCGGCCAGTTCATCTTAACCTAGCTGGACTATATACAACACAGAATTTATGAAAAACGCCATTCTTTTATAGAAAAAATGTATATGGCGAATATTCATAGACTGTTGGGTAGGCCAAAAAAATGGAATTTATGTAAACATTGATGTTTCGAAAATTAAATGAAACAATTGAAACTTTTGCTTGTCAACTTTTTGGATGCCCAGAAAAATATTTTCACTAAACAAAAGGAAATTTTTTTCGCCTATCCTAATGCTTATTAGAGAACTTTCTTTTTAATGTAATTATCCAATTTGTACCTTTATTTCAATTTTCCTTTCTTTTCTTTTCTTTTCTTTTCTTTTCTTTTCTTTTCTTTTCTTTTCTTTTCTTTTCTTTTCTTTTATTTTGTTTTCTCTTCTTTTCTTTTCTTTTCTTTTCTTTTCTTTTCTTTTCTTTTCTTTTCTTTTCTTTTCTTTTCTGCTTTTTATAATTTATCACTATTCATTTCGTATGTAGAACCACCCGTGTTTTGCAATTAACTATTGTTCGTTCAAAAAAAAAGTATTGACTAAATCAGACATCAGACACTTGGTTTCCCGCTGGGCCATCTTAAATGAAGTTATAGTACTGGAGCACAAATATCCCATCAATAGGCCTGATTACATTCACGACGGAGGGTACAAAGCGACATCTGTCAAAAATTTGTTTACACATGTTCTTATGATCATTAGTTTGTATTCTTTTTACCATTAATATTTTTATAATAATATATATAATAATATATTAATATTTTTTTTTGTAAAATTTTCGCTACTGTTTCGCCACTTATACGCGTTCAAAGTAATCGAGTTGCCAATGCTTGACTACGGTTGTTGTCAAGCTTTATTGTATTATTATTATTATTTATTGTCTGTAGCAGTCGCGTTCAATGTAATAAAGCTAAATTATGTAGTATATACAACACCTTTCATAGGCCTTATCGTTTCGAAGAAATCGGTTAATCAATAAGAATTTATAGAATTCTTACAAAATTTTTCTTTTAAATTTTGATAAAATTCAATTTGTTTATATTGACTTTTCTTTCATATATATTTTTGTATACGGCGCGTGTGGTTGGCGGTAAATTTGTATACACTGTGTCTCTACTGAATATTTGCTACAATAAGTGCTAATCTGAGGAAGTAGAATTGCAATAGGGAAAGAGTAAAAAGGGTAGGAAATGGAAGTAGAAAAGGGTGAGGAAGGGGAAACAAAAAGGAAAAGAAGCAGATTAGAAATAGAAGTTTAGGAAAAGGAGTAGGCTTTGTAACATTAATACGAGCACGAAAAGAATAGGGAAAATACAGTTTAGGAGGAAGAAATAAAAGCAGAAAAAGGGTACTGCTTCCTCATATCTGGGATTTCTGTAATATGAGATAGCTGGTACAAAATAATTCTCAAGCATTACTATTTTTTCATAAGACTTACTGTATATATTAGAGCCTTTGATAATCGGCTATTCGAATAAAATACTATTCGATTAGCAAATTTTGTTTAGTAAAATAAGCGATTATCACTAATCGAATAGTTATTTGCTGGAGTTATAATAATACATCTTAAATTAAAATATTTTGCATTTTGCTTCTATGTCATCCTTGAAATTAGAGAAGAAATTCCGTACCTAGCTACGCTTCCAGAAAGAAATTTTTGCAGCAAAGAAGTATTTTTTTTTCTTATAAAAACTTGAAAGTTTTTTTTGTCTAGAAATGACAAAAAATGTTACTTTTGAAACCATCAGTATTCAATTAATGGCCGTAAGTGGACTGCATGCTATGTTGAATTCAAATGCCAGTTAGTCAATTTTAATCAGTGCAATAGATGCTTTTCGACTAATCGAATTGTTGAACAGTCGATTGTAAAAAAGAGTCTTAATATATTTTCCAATGTTTTTTCCATCTCAGAACTCCGTTGTCGTCAACCTTTAATTTGAAACGTTGAAACACCGTAATGAGCTACAGACTATTAGGCCTATAGAAAAGTCTGGTACCCAAATGGCCCATGCGTTCCTTGTGCTTCTTTTATTATAGAAACTTATCATTGAAAATGTTACAATATTTTGAGTTTCAAAATTGCCGCTGACAAATAGTCCGAGATATGTGATATCGTAGGGGGCCGTAGAGGGCGGCTATATTGACATGTTGCATAAAATTTGCTTGTCCACAGGTGGTTGCATATTATTTGGCATACCTTTTACCAAATTTTCTAAAAAAATTCTAAAAATGTTATTTATATGAAGTTTTATGGAATTAATTGTATTATAAAATAATCAGTGGATGATTCTTCATAAAAAATGGTTAGTTGCATCTTGTGACTTTAAAATTAGCTAGCTTACAATTCCTAATCCAGTGTCTTCAAAACTGCTGAAATAAAAAATATAAAAAGTATCTAAAAAAGACAAGCTTAAAATATTTGATAAAAAAGTCATCAATACGTTCACTAAGTAAACTTATATTTTCCAGGCTTGTAATTGTACTCGTCATCTGCATAATGATTCAGGTCTCTAGCCAATGTACAAATTAGTAATATATTAGCAGCAAAGAAAAGCAACAGTGGGTTTATATATCCAGTAAATCCTTCACTAAATTGTGTTTTAGGGTGCTAGCACGATGCTAGTTAAGGTATTTCTCACGAGGCTCGAGCCTAGCTAACAGCTTGAAAATGAAATCTATGAGGAGTTCTTTTTTAGAATTTTCGAAGCTCCACTCACCGCTAGAGTCGAGAGGCACCAACATGACGGCACTCTAGAGAGTTTATTTTGGAATAGTGTATCGTGTATAGGTGTTAATAAACAATCTTCAGATAGGTTAAATCTTGAAGCAAGTCTATATTATAATTGACTTTTTTGTAGATTTTTATATATTTTCACTCATCAACATTTTCTGATTAAACTTAAATATGAGACATAAAACGATAAACTTAAAGCGAGAGATAGTACAAAAATTAAAGCGTTCTAAAACCATCTGTCAGGGTAAACAGATTCTAGTGCAAGACTCGACCTATCTGAAAGCATACTTTAATACATTTCTTAGTTTGTTAAGTTTTATTTGGAATGACCACTTCTGTTTTTTTTCTTTTCAGAAGATATCAAACCTAAATAAGCAATCAGGAAGTAAAATTTTGGTTGATCTGACGACATAAAGCAGGCCTAAAAGGAAATTATGAAAATGAGCCGGAAATCAGCTGTTATATCAATCAAACATCTATAAACTCACACGCGCTGTGCTGCCATCTGGCGAATGTTAGCAGCGTTAGTTCTAATCAAATATTCACAATAGGTCCATAATTCAAATAGAGTTCTTTGTATGCTCACATTGAAACAGTATTTAAGCCGGACACTAATTTGTTACTGACTGATCAGACTCCGATATGGTCTTTAAATATCGCAATGTATTTCACGGTAAAATATTAGGTATTGTATGCACTTTGATTCATAGTAAAAACTTATCAAGTTTTTTCGTTTTTAGACTAGACGCTATCAGCGAGAAGCCGTGTATTCAAAAACCGAAATACCAAATCTTTTCTCGAGAGAGTATGGTGACTCATTGGTAAAAGAAGTTGGCGTGATATTCCTTCATTGAAACATGTTAATGCGGCCAATAATGGGTGTAGATTTTTAACACTTTTGTTTATTCTTGTTAGGTAGAACTATATTTATTATTATATTATCATATCGTATACCCAGATCAATAGGGAGCTAATTCGAAAATATGAAATTTCGAAGATATGAGTAACTTCAAGTAACCCAGTTCCATACCTACCGAAAAAGAAAGTATTTGAAAAAACAATAAAAATTTACGTCTTTTCTGATTTTACACAGTTTTTTAATTCATCGCTTTTTTGACCTAGGTGGGTGTGCGATATTATATCTAATAATTATGATTATCTGCTAACTAATTGTTATACTCAATATCGTATGATATAATACTTACTTTTATGATATAACCTAAAACCAAAAAACTTTAAAAAAACAGCAATGCATAGATTACATGTTCCGGAATCCGCCGATCCTTCACCAAATCGTTCTCTGAGGCTGCGATTTCATCCCATGCACTTACGTTACAGCTGATGCTTTTATGCGTATGCATAAGCGTTTTGGTTTTCTAGTACTGGAATTTCATATTTTTCTTCTATTCATTTGTTTATCTAGTTCATATCCTCGTTACGTTCATTTAGTATATGAAAAAGTACCGGAGAGGGATCTGATGGAAGGTCAGTGGATTCCGAAACATGTTATTAAAAACCAGCATAACTTGACTCTTATATTTACTCTTTTATTTACTAATTTTATTTTTAGCCTATTCTCACAAATAAACTCGTTACTTTCTAATTTATAGTTTTACATTTCAACTGCTGGGTGGAATATCACCCTATGTTGTCTACTGTTTCAAAAACGCCCTATTTCGGAACTCGGTTTAAGAATGCGCCCTCTCAGAATAGGTTTCAAAAATGCCCTATCTGAACTCAAATACAATACATTTTGATATTAGCGCTGTCGCATATGAAACAAATTCTAAAATAGGGCATTCTTCAGCCGAATTATGAATTATGAAAAAGGGTGCTTTTGAAGCAAATTGTAGAATGAGAAGTTACTCAAACGTTCTCTGAGACAGGGCGTTTTCGAAACGACAGCCGAGATCGGGTGATATTTCATTTGTTCATGTATCACTTTCGTATGCTTTATCCTTATTTATTGTCCCTCTAATTTTTATTTTTTGTTTTTCTACATTCTTTCTTTTCCTTGCTTTCTTTTCTTTTCTTTCTTTTTTTTCTTTTCTTTCTTTTCTTTTCTTTATTTTCTAAAATATATTAAAACAAGTAAGGACGGGACTGTCTTCGGCTGTGCCGAAGACTTCATACCTTTCATGAATGGGGCTGAACAATAATTTTAATCCATTCGTAATCTCCAAATAATGAGCTGTATAAGATAAGAAATATATAGTGAACAGGTGTACATACCTAAACGATTTTAAGATAAATATAAAAAAATGGAAAAAAAACCCCCTTATCTGAACGATCGGTTATATGGGATATATATTATATATAGCTCCGATCGAATTGATTTTTTAGGAAATCTTTTATGATATATTAGAATAAATATCACCAAGTTTAACGTTTTTATATTGGAAATTAAGGGAGGAAATTGCCAAAAATCTTTCTATCTGAACGATCGGTTGTATGGGATATAACTATATATAGCTCCGATCAAAGTGTTTTTTCAGGATATCTTCACGTTTATACTTTCTAAATTGCTGCAGGAATGACCAAAATCGTCTTATCTGAACGATCGGTTGTATGGGAGATATATGTTACAGTAGTCCGATCCTACCGGATCCGATAAATCTCTAATATAATATAAAAATACATCCTTGTGTCAAATTTCATTTGAGATATCTCAAAATTTGAGGGACTATTTTACGTTCAAACATACGGGCGAACGGATAGACGGACATGGATATATCAACTCAGTTCGTCGCCCTGATCAATTCGGTATACTTAATGGTGAGTATATCTTCTATATTTCTCAACGTTACAAACATCGGACCAAAGCTAATATACCATTTCATGTTCATGAAAGGTATAATAAAATAACGTAAATTAAATTAACTCAAAACAAAGTATAGTAAGATAAAATATAACAAAAAATTAAATAAAATGCAATGGAGCATAACGCAATAGAATAAAATAAAATATTTCTTTTACTTTTTCTTTTCTTCCTTTATATATTCGTTTTTTCTTTTCTTTTCTTTTCTTTTCTCTTTTCTTTTCTTTTCTTTTCTTTTTCTTTCCTTCCTTTTCTGTCTTTTCTTTTCTTTTCTTTTCTTTCTGTCGGGCCTGGGTGCGTTGAAACCGGCAGTGGGTAGGGCGCACACACGGGTCGATCTCGGAATGGATGGGTCACTCAAAGAAATAAATAAGAACACAAAGAGGATTCCCTCGTTAGAAAATAATATTTAATTAGAGTGTAAGGAAATATAAAGAGGATACAATATTACCTTTGAGTGTAAAACTGAGGACGGTGATACTCGGGCGATGTGTGCTGGTTGGCGGTCGATCGAAAAAGAGGCCGGTTATACCGTTGAGGACAACCGCTAAGCCGCGAAAAAGTCCCTGGTATTAAGGAGGGGAAAAAAGCCACACACACAACAACCCCACATATACGTGCATGGGTGCTGACAACCTGCACACCACACGTGCATGTGTATGAAACGCATGCATGTGCATGCATGCACACAAATGCGGCGTTAGTGTGGGTGGCTGGGAAATATTATTAAAACGATAGGGAGGGGGTGGGCGCCGTCAATCAGGTAAAAGTTAGGCATTTGGCCTAAACACTTCCTTCCTTTTCTGTTCTTTTCTGTTTTTTTCTAAAATAAAATAAAATAAAATAAAATATAGTGAAATAAAATAAAGTAAAATAATATAAAATAGCTACGCATATACTTCAAAAACCAACACAGCCCCCTCTTAGAAACTATATGCAAGGCAGATTTAAAGTATTCCCCACTAAACCTACATGATGTAACGACGCACGACCTCCTCTCCGATCGAGAGCACATACAGTCGCTGATACAAGAGTGGAAAATGAAAAGCTATCTACGGAAGACACGCATATGCTCTGGAATATGCAGAAGGTGCACAAATCAGCATCCAATGAGTGGTTAAGTCACTCTGGTATTTACGCTGAAACCAAGGGGTTCATGCTGGCCATCCAAGACCAGGTTACTGCAACAAGGAACCACTGCATATATGTAATGCGAGCTCCAATTGAAAATGATAATTGTAGACGATGCCAAAGATATCCCGAAACAATTCACCACATAACCGGTACATGTGTTACATTGGCGGCTACCGAATATCTAACAAGGCATAACCAGGTAGCAAAGATCGTACATCAAACACTAGCTCTGCGTTATGATCTAATACAGCGGAATGCCCATACTACAAATATACACCAGAGGCAACGCTAGAAAATAGCGCTTTCAAAATGTATTGGGACCGGTCTATTCTAACAGATCGAACCATGCTACATAACCGACCTGATATAACGATCGTAAATAAGATGGAGAATCAGGCTTACGTAATAGACATATGTGTTCCAAACACACACAACCTACAGGAGTGCTATGTGGAAAAGCTCAGAAAATACCAAAGCATCGCACACCAAATTAAGGAGATGTGGAACTGGACAGAGTCGACATAATACCTATAATAATATCCTCAACTGGAGTTATCCCAAAATCACTAAACTGTAGCCTGAGAAACTTCAACTCACCGAAAAGCGACGAGTGATACAGAAGGCTGTTATTTTATCGACAACCTCAGTTGCCATATCGTAGGCTATCATAATGTTAAATACTGTCAGTTGAAAGCACTGCGAGGTACCATCCACTGCAGGGTGATTTCTCGTTTTATACTTTTTAATACGCTTATACAAGTTTTACTTATGCCTTTGTATTTTTGTAACACTTTTATACCAAATAATAAATAAAACCAGTAAGGAAGGCTAAGTTCGGGTGTAACCGAACGTTAAACACTCAGCTGAGAGCTTTGGAGACAAAATAAGGGAAAATCACCATTTGGGAAAATGAATCTAGGGTAACCCTGGAATGTGTTTTTATGACATGGATATCAAATGGAAGGTATTAAAGAGTATTTTAAAAGGGAGTGGGCCATAGTTCTATAGGTGTACGCCTTTTCGAGATATCGCCATAAAGGTGGACCGGGAGTGACTCTAGAATGTGTTTGTACGATATGGCTTTCAAATGAAAGGTTGTAATGAGTATTTTAGAAGGGAATGTGCCTTAGCTCTGTAGGTAGACGCCTTTTGGAGATATCGCAATGAGGGTGGATCAGGGGTGACTCTAGAAGTGTTTGTAGAATATGGGTATCAAATTAAAAGTATTAATGAGGGCTTTAAAAGGGAGTGGCCCTTAGTTGTATATATGAAGGCGTAAAAAAAAATATCGACAAAAATGTGGACCAGGGTGACCCAGAACATCATCTGTCGGGTATCGCTAATTTATTTATATATGTAATACCACGAGCAGTATTCCTGCCATGATTCCAAGGGCTTTTGATTTCGCCCTGCAGAACCTTTCATTTTCTTCTACCTAATATGGTAGGTGTCACACCCATTTTACAAAGTTTTTTCTAAAGTTATATTTTGCGTCAAAAACCAATCCAATCACCATGCTTCATCCCTTTTTCCATACTTGGTATAGAATTATGGAATTTTTTTCGTTTTTCGAAATTTTCTATACCGAAAAAGTGGGCGTGGTCATATTCGGATTTCACCCATTTTAAATACCAAGATAAAGTGAGTTCAGATAAATACGCGAACTAAGTTTAGTAAAGATATATGGATTTTTGCTCAAGTTATCGTGTTAACGACCGAGCGAAGGACAGAAGCTATGCCCTTACCAAATTTCACAAGCATTGGTAAATTTTTGTTCGACTAATGGAATTCTTAAGCATACACTAATCTACGATGATTTATATAAACTTAAAAACCTGATACATAAGTATGTAATTATTTATAGAAAATCTATCAACAGCTGTATAACCCAAACCAATGTAACTAGTTAATAGAATTAAATAGCACTAAGTATCTTGTTGTTTATAACCGATATTTAATGTAAACCCGCAAAGCAGAAAATTTTAAATAAAAAAAATTTTTATAAAACAAAATAAAATAAATTAAAATAAAATAAAATAAAGCAAAATCAATTAAATTAAGCTAAAATAAATTAAATTATAATAAAATAAATAAAATGAAATAAAATACATTAAATTAAATTAATATAAAAAAGAAAAATCATGAGGTGGGTTTTGGGGAAGGCTGAGCTAGCACTCAGTCAATCCAGGGTCAAGTAGAGGTTCCACAAACCCCCACTTAATAAGAACACAGCAGTTATGTGTTAATGACGAATACACACACATACACACGGCTAGAAGGGTAGAGAGGGCAGCAGCTTTCCGTACAAAGATAGCGGGGGAGGGAGGCGAGCGGCGGCTAACGGTCGTTGTAGCAGCGGAGGAGTCGGTACGGTGGTTGAACGGCGGTGCAGTTGCGGGCGGGTTGGTACGACGGGCTGGAGGAAGCGGTGGGATCAGCACGGCGGCCGGACGGCGGACAGTATTAGCGGACGGATTGGTGCAATGGCGGGATTAGCACGGTGGCTGGACGGCGGAGTGTATTAGCGGACGGATGGGTGCAGCGGCATGGGCGCAGTGGCGGGATTAGCACGGCGGCTGGACGGCGGACATTATTAGCGGACAGATGGATATAGCGGTATGGACACAGTGACGGCACAAGCGAGCTGGTCGGACGGAGGTAAGGTAGCGGTGGCTAACGGTTGTCGTAGCAGCGGCGCAACGGCGGTAGGATAGCGGGCGGCAAACGGTCGTCGTAGCCGCGGCGTAATGGCGGTAGGATAGCGCCGACAAAAAAGGGCGACGGAGCGCGTACCAGTGGCGTAGCCAAGGCGAGGTGTCGGTACAAACGTTCTACCTGATTACCTTTTAGGGGGGTTACCAGTAGTGGCGGTTGCAGGTGGCGGCTTCCTGCGAGGACGCTGTCTCAGTGGCGGCGGTGGAGGGACCTGCGAGGAATGAAGTGCCAAGAGCAAATTCATTCTCTTTTATACTGCTTCTGCTATGAAGCGAGTGAGAAATGAACCGCTAATTGGGTACTTCAGTGAATTTGCCAATTACTGTGAGCTGGCGTGCTATGTGCCAAATGCTATTCGCATGCATTGCTATGTAACTGCTGCTGTTGGCTACCTGTTAATGTACAATGTATGTACACTCTCAGGAGTAGATGAAAAAGGATTACAGTGGGGATCTCAGGCGTAGGTGGAAAATGGTTACAGTGGTGGTCGTACTATTGTAACGCTGCGTTACAAAATAAAATAAAATTAAATTAAACAAAATAAAATAAAGTAAGATAAAATATAGCAAAACGAAAATTAAATCACTGCTTACATATTAGCAACATAGAACATTAGGGCTATTCTCGTCAACTACATCAAATTTTATCAGGCTAAAATATTTATTTATCTCTACTTTCCATAAAAAATTTACCAGCTAAGCAGATAAACTTATAACCCTTATGTACTTAAATTTTAATTGAACTGTAAAAAAATGTATAATTATTTTTATTTAAAAATAAAGGTGATTATCGTGAAATATTTTTACAAGTAATTTTCTTATTCACTGAAAATTCAAAATTAAGGAGGCTTTAAAATAGTACAAGGTATTAGTATTCTTTAGACCTACTTTCAAAATGGAAAGCAAGCAATTAGTCAGCTTTTGGCAGTAATTAAAGCATAATACAACTCTTGCTTTTCTGGATTTGTTTCTATAATTTACCTCAAAATAAAAAGTATGAGAGATTTAAATTAGAGCCTGTACCTACTTAAAAATGATCTCATACCTGGTAGTGGAAGTATGCTTAATCCCAGTCATTAAAGCATCTTCCCCTTACCCATCTCAAACAAATTTATTTGCAAATCGTTTATCATCACTTAAGGTGCGAAAAAGCGTATTCTTAACCCATTTGTGCTTATTGACAACTTTTCACTTTTTAAATTATACCTTTTTTGTCACTTACACAATTTGCATTTTGAGAAAAGCACATAAACCCATTAAATATCTCCGTGAGTGCAACAGCAGGTGACGCTTTCGCTGGGACAAAAAAAAACGTAAAACAAAAAATGCGCGTCAAGTAAAAGTGTCAGTCAATATGCTGACAGCAGACTAAATACCCAACTTACACAACTTTTTGCCTATTTTATGTAAGAGTGTAATCATTCAAAGCTCCTCAACCGCCTTTCTTCCCCTAACTCATACTGTTATGGCTGAAGACGCTGCAGGCTTTCGTCAGCTTAATACTGTGTTTCGACTAAATATTAAGCCCAACATTTCCAAAGGCCCTAATTTTCCGTCACTTCATATAATGTAATCAATCTTGCTGTGTGAGCTTTTTTATTCTGCTTATGCGATAGAACAACAACGACATTTAAATGTACGAGATACATCCTGTCAAAGATGTCATATTGATTGCAATGATAATTATTGTATACAGCCTATTATTTCGTATTATATATCCTTTTTTGAAACACGCACAAACTGAAGGCAAATGAGCCTATGAAAGAATATTAGGGCACAAGAGCGCGTAAGTGAAGAAGAAGTGCCAAACGAAGGAACTCATCTCTACACTAATGATTGATTAGCAATTAATTAGCTGCACAAATAACGGTAATTATACAATGCCGGAAATGTGTCTCGCTAGCCGGAAGGCAGCAACGAATTTTTTTTCACACTCAAATGCCAACGAACAAACGAGGCAACTTTGACACAATTACAAATACAACATTTACCGTAAGTACAATCAAAGGAATGGAGTTGTCTAGTGGCATAAGGAAAAAATCAACATTCGAAGCAGGCTTTGTTTTTGTTTTGTTCGAGATGGAGCGTCTCAGAATTTGTTGGGTTGCAAATAAGTATGCAAATTCAGAGCATATCCGTCAAACCCTCATTGTAGATATTCGTACTATAACTTCATTCAGCCACTCAGTCATTCAGTTTTATGCCAAAGCATAGAGAATTACTTATTAAATTTGTTACACTATCAATAGCAGTTTGCGAGAACCATGCCACAGCCACAGTTACATGAATGTTAATAGAGGATACTCACTTATTCCCACTTTCACTGTTATGATTTTGTGGTGGCCGTTTTTACCACAGATCTTTTCTCATTGGTTTGTAGACATTTTATATTCATTCAGAGCAATTTTTGCATTTTGTGTTTTTTTTTGTTTTGAGAGTATTCGGATGGAGATAAAAAAAAGTCGTCACAGTTGCAAAAAATTTGCTGATAAAGTCGATTTACATGATTGGCGTAACACCCTTATTTTCATCGAAATCAGTATGTCGAAAAAATTGTTTTGTCTGTAAGTCGAATGAATTATTATAAGATGAGTGTAGCTTCTTTGGTTATAATTACTTTTAAGCAGCTTCATTAAATAAGAATATATTATCCTAGTCATCCTAGTGTAGTGGTTAGTGTTCATTCGTACATACTGAAGCAAATCTTAAGGATTATCGATTGATCTTTCCTACTGTTGTAGTTCGTATCGCTGAACTTTGTGAATAGTAACTCAAATCTTTAGTATATAAAAATTTTCCTTATTTACAACGCTACTGTAAGTAGTAGTAGTAGTAGTTTTCCCAATTGAAATGATTAGGGTACTTCACTTACAACATTATAAAGTCTAACTGATTAACTATTTTTCCCAACGTCTACACTTTTTACGAATAAAATCTAATCTAATCCAATCTAATATATATTATAAATAGAAGACCCGGCAGACGTTGTTCTGCACTAAATTTGGCATATCTGCATACATTTTAATAAGCTTTTTCCGTCTGACTCTGCCCTCCCCCCTCTTCACTTTTTCCTAATCCTTTTATTCACTCCTCCTCCGTCTTTTTCGCTTCATCTATCTCCATCTTCGTCTCATTCTATCTCTTTCTCAATCTCCTTCTCTCTTTTCTCTTCTCTCAATTCCTTCTCATTCTTCTGCATCCCTTATTGCCTGTTCCAGAGGGTGGTATGTATTTTATTCCAGTCCCAGTCCTAGTCCTAATCCCAGTCCCAGTCCGTCTCTGGATAATATATTACTCTGTACTAAAGCACTCATCAACAGCTTTCATTTGATATCCATATTGTATAAACACTGTCTAGGCATTCACTGGCCCACGTTTTCGTCTATATCTCGAGACCTGTACGTCGATGCAACCAAACCTTGTAGTAACCACCGCGTTAGATTTACGCAACTTGTGTGAAAGTTTGAACAAAATCGACCGACGCATCTCTTCAAACACCGGCGACCAACTAACACACATTTTAGCCTTTCTTTTTATACTCAGTTGAGCAGAGCTCACAGAGTATATTAAGTTTGATTGGATAACGGTTGGTTGTACAGGTATAAAGGAATCGAGATAGATATAGACTTCCATATATCAAAATCATCAGGATCGAAAAAAAATTTGATTGAGCCATGTCCGTCCGTCCGTCCGTTAACACGATAACTTGAGTAAATTTTGAGGTAAACTTGATGAAATTTGGTATGTAGGTTCCTGAGCACTCATCTCAGATCGCTATTTAAAATGAACGAAATCGGACCATAACCACGCCCACTTTTTCGATATCGAAAATTTCGAAAAACCGAAAAAGTGCGATAATTCATTACCAAAGAAAGCTAAAACGATGAAACTTGGTAGTGGGTTGACCTTATGACACAGAATAGAAAACTAGTAAAATTTTGGACAATGGGCGTGGCACCGCCCACTTTTAAAAGAAGGTAATTTAAAAGTTTTGCAAGCTGTAATTTGGCAGTCGTTGAAGATATCATGATGAAATTTGGCAGGAACGTTACTCCTATTACTATATGTACGCTTAATAAAAATTAGCAAAATCGGAGAAGGACCACGCCCACTTTAAAAAAAAATTTTTTTAAAGTAAAATTTTAACAAAAAATTTAATATCTTTACAGTATATAAGTAAATTATGTCAACATTCAACTCCAGTAATGATATGGTGCAACAAAATACAAAAATAAAAGAAAATTTCAAAATGGGCGTGGCTCCGCCCTTTTTCATTTAATTTGTCTAGGATACTTTTAATGCCATAAGTCGAACAAAAATGTACCAATCCTTCTGAAATTTAGTAGGGGCATAGATATTATGACGTTAACTGTTTTCTGTGAAAATGGGCGAAATCGGTTGAAAGCCACGCCCAGTTTTTATACACAGTCGTCCGTCTGTCCTTCCGCATGGCCGTTAACATGATAACTTGAGCAAAAATCAGATATATCTTTACTAACTTAGTTCACGTAGTTATCTGAACTCACTTTATCTTGGTATAAAAAATGAACGAAATCCGACTATGACCACGGCCCACTTTTTCGATATCGAAAATTACGAAAAATGAAAAAAATGCCATAATTCTATACCAAATACGAAAAAAGGGATGAAACATGGTAATTGGATTGGTTTATTGACGCAGAAATATAACTTTAGAAAAAACTTTGTAAAATGGTTGTGACACCTACCATATTAAGTAGAAGAAAATGAAAAAGTTCTGCAGGGCGAAATAAAAAACCCTTGAAATCTTGGCAGGTACTTACATATATAAATAAATTAGCGGTATCCAACAGATGATGTTCTGGGTCACCCTGGTCCACATTTTGGTCGATATCTGGAAAACGCCTTCACATATACAACTAGCACCACTTCCCTTTTAAAGCTCTCATTAATACCTTTAATTTGATACCAATATCGTACAAACACATTCTAGAGTCACCCCTGGTCCACCTTTATGGCGATATCTCGAAAAGGCGTCCACCTATAGAACTAAGCCCCACGGCCTTTTAAAATACTCATTAACACCTTTCATTTGATACCCATATCGTACAAACATATTCTAGAGTCACCCCTGGTCCACCTTTATGGCGATATCTCGAAAAGGCGACCACCTATAAAACGAGGGCCCACTCCCTTTTAAAAATACTCATTAACACCTTTCATTAGATACCCATATCGTACAAACAAAGTCTAGAGTCACCCCTGGTCCACCTTTATGCGATACCTCGAAAAGGCGTCCACCTATAGAACTAAGGCTCACTCCCTTTTAAAATACTCAATAACACCTTTCGTTTGATACCCACATTATACAAGCGTATTCTAGAGTCACCCCTGGTCCACCATAATGGCGATATTTCGAAAAGGCGACCACCTATACAACTACCACCACTCACTTTTAAACCCCTCATTAATACCTTAAATTTGATACCCATATCGTACAAACACATTCTAGATCACCCCTGGTCCACCTTTATGGCGATATTTCGAGACGGCGTCCACCTACAGAACTAAGGCCCACTCCCTTTTAAAATACTCATTAACACCTTTCGTTTGATACCCATATTGTACAAACAAATTCTAGGGTCACCCCTGGTCGACCTTTATGGAGATATCTCGAAAAGGCGACCACCTATACAACTACCACCACTCACTTTTAAACCTCATTAATACCTTAAATTTGATACCCATATCGTACAAACACATTCTAGAGTCACCCCTGGTCCACCTTTATGGCGATATTTCGAGACGGCGTCCACCTATAGAACTAAGGCCCACTCCCTTTTAAAATACTCATTAACATCTTTCATTTGATACCCATATCGTACAAACAAATTCTAGAGTCATCCCTGGTCACCTTTATGGCGATATCTCTAAATGGCGTCCACCTATAGAACTATGGCCCACTCCCTCATAAAATACTCTTTAATGCCTTTCATTTGATACACATGTCATACAAACACATTCCAGGGTTTCCCTCGGTTCATTTTCCTACATGGTTATTTCCATTATGTTGTCACCATAGCTCTCAACTGAGTATGTAATGTTCGGGTACACCCGAACTTAACCTTCCTTACTTGTTATATATATAGATTTGTATTTTTCACACTTCACTATAATATTAAAACGAAATGCAGATTTTCGTTGCTTTCGGCTTAAAAATTGCACATGAAACAACTAAAGACTCTCCTGTATTAAAAAAAATGTCATAGTACCTCTAAATCGCGGGCCCCCTCAGAAACCCACCTCCAGGAGTCCATGGCCTCAAACCTGTGACACGTGTTTTTATATATTAAGATGGGAAAGTTTGGATGTTTGTGTGTCCAGACGTTTGTCTTTGTGACTCAATCACGAAAGAACGGCATGACGGATTTGGATGAAATTTGGCACACATATAGCCAATAGCCTAGAAGGATCTACTAGCTATATTTTTTGAAAAGGCGGATCGTCCCCGCCCCCTAGCAACAGTTATAATATAATTATTGTATTTTTTCGTTTTTGTGACTGAATCACGCGAGAACGGCTAGACGGATTTTGATGAAATTTGGGAAAGGGATAACAGTCTATTTTTTCGAACATGGAAAGGGGTAAGGAGGTCACACGACCCCTTCGAATAATTACTTTTTAACAATTTTTACAAATTATAACTTCACGTATATTGACCTTCACCAATATTACAAACTCAATGGGTAAAAAATTCGAGGGCTTACAAAGTGGGCAGTGACACCCTCCACTTCCTCTGGTGCACAATCTATAATTGTTATAACTCGATGTAAATTTTCTCCTACCTCAATAATTTTTGGTATCTGGCTCATACAGATCGAGATCTAAACAATTTTGGAAAAACGATCAGTGGTGTTCTCCCTCTCCTCCCGCCATCCACCATCCATAAGTTGTTTTTATTAGCGCATTTTTATTAGCTTTACCTGTATGTTTCTTTGTAACTTTTTATTCGCTCCAACGCACCTGCTGCCTTATTTACATGGTTTTATAATTAGCTTCACCTTATTTGTAATCCCGTTAGGGTCATATCGAAACCATCCGGGATCATTTCTGGATGGTTTTCGGGATCCGTCCGGGATCCCGCCGGGTCATTCGAGATTATTTTGAAACCCTTCCGGTATCATTTCTATATAGTTTTCGCGATCCGTCCGGGATCCCGTCGGGGTTATTTTGGGACATTTTCGGGACTATTCCGGGATAATTTCGGGACCAATTCGCGATCATTTGGGGACGCTTCCGGCATCATTTCTGGATGGGTTTGGGATTCGTCCGGGATCCGGTAGGGGTAATTTCAGGACTTTTTCGGGATCAGTTGGGGTACCTTCCGGCATCATTTCTAGATGTTTTTCTGGATCCGTCCGGGATCCCATCGGGGCCATTTCGAGACGTTTTCGCCACTAATACGGGATCATTTGGGGACCCTTTCGCCATCATATCAGGATGGTTTTCGGGATCCGTCCGGGATCCCGTCAGGGGCGTTTCGGCACTATTTGGGGATCACTTGGGAATCTTTCCGGCATCATTTCTTGATAGTTTCCGGGATCCGTCGGGGATCCCTTCAGCGTCATTTCGGGACCATTAAGGGATCATTTGAGGACCTTTCCAGCATCATTTCTGGATAGTTTTCGGGTTAAGTCCGGGATATCCGGTTATTTCGGGACTTTTCCGGACTCATTTGGGGTCCTTTCCGGCATCATTTCTGGATGGCCTTCGGTATCCGTAAGGGACCCCGTCGGGGTCATTTCGGGACTTCTTCCCGACTAATACGGGATCATTTAAGGACCGTTCCCGCATCAGTTCTGAATAGTTTTCGGGATCCGTCCCGGATCCCGACAGGGTCATATCGGGATCATTTGGGGTACCTACCGGCATAATTTCTGAATAGTTTTCGGTATCCGTCCGGGATCCCGTCGGGGTCATTTCGGAACTTTTTTCGGGATCATTTGGGGTCCCTTCCGCCATCATTTGTGGATGTTTTTCGGATCCCGTCGGGGTCATTTCGGAACTTTTGTCGGGATCATTTGGGGTCCCTTCCGCCATCATTTGTGGATGTTTTTCGGGATCCCGTCGGGGTCATTTCGGGACTATTTCCCGATCATTTGGTGCACCTTCCTGCATCATTTCTAGATGTTTTTCGAGATCCGTCCGGAAGCCCTTCGGGGTCATTTCAAGACTTTTTCGGAATCATTTTGGGTACCTTCCTTCATCATTTCTAGATGGTTTTGGGGATCCGTCCGAGATCCCGTCGGGGTTATTTATGGACTTTTCCGAAACTATTTCGGGATAATTTTGGGACTTTTTCAAGGTCATTCCTTAATGGATTTCGGGATCTGTCCTAGATCCCGTCGGGGTCAGTTAGGGATCGGTTTGAGATCCCGTCAGGAACATTTCGGAACTTCTTCGGGACTGTTTCGGGATCATTTCTGGTTGGTTTTCGGGATTCCTCCGGGATCCCGTCGTGGTCATTTCGCGACTTTTTCGGGGCTAATACGGGATCATTTGGGGACCCTTCCGGCATCACTTCTGGATGGATTTCGGGATAGGTACGGGAACCCATAAGGGTAATTACGGGACTTTTTCGGGACTATTTCGGGATCATTATGGGACCCTTCAGGGGTCATTCCATGACTTTTTCTGTATATTTCGGCATCATTTGGGGACCCTTCCGGCATCAATTCTTGATCGTTTGCCGGATCCATCAGGGCCATTTCGGGACCATGTTGGGATCATTCGGGGACCCTTCCGAGGCCATTTCTGGGTCCGTCCGGAATACCGTAGGAGTCATTTTGAGATTTTTTTTGTTACTTTTTCGGGATAGTTTTGGAACCCTTCCGGGATCACATCTGGATCCGTGCGGGATCGTTTTGGGACACTTCCGGATACATTTCTCTATGGTTTTCGCGATCCGTCGTGGATCCCTCGGGGTCATTTCTGAAATTTCTCAGAGCTTTTTCTAGACTATGTCGGGATAATATAGGAACCCTTCCTGGATGGTTTTTGAGATCCGTCCGGGAGCCCGTCAGGGTAATTTCGGAACCTTTTCGGGAATATTTCGGGATCACTTTGGTACCCTTCAGGGATCTTTTCTGTGTGGTTCTCTGGATAAGTCTAGAATAGTGTCGTTGTCATTTCGGGTTTCCTAGGCCTATTCCGGGAACTTTTGGAGACCCTTCCGGGGCATTTCTGGATGGTTTACGGGATCAGTCCGCGATAGCGTCGGATCATTTCGTGGCTTTCTCTGGATAATTTCGGGATCATTTGGGGATCCTATGAAGTTACCAGCTCATTTAGTTTTTTTACTCAATTACAAAAATAAAATGCATTAGACAGAAACAAATTTTTAAACAGATAACTTGATAAGCAGGCTAACGTGAATAGCCCATATATTTCATTTTCTCCTTGCGGACGGGGCCGCGGGTAAAGGCTAGTAAATAAATAAATGTAAGGCGCGATAACCTCCGAAGAGATTTTAGGCTGGCGTTCTCTTCTAAATTGCTTCGTGCTCCTTTTTAATTTTTCCTACAAATTGGCGGGACGGGACCTACTTGTTTTATGCCGACTCCGAACGGCATCTGCGGGGCAGATGAGTTTTCACTGAGAGCTTTTAATGGCAGAAATACACTCGGAGTGCTTGCCAAACACCGCCGAGGGGCGGCCCCGCTTAGAAAAATTATCTTTTAATTGAAAAAGCTTATTTCTAAAATTTCGATGTTGCTTTGCTTTGCGACATTGCTGTTGTAGTTTTGTGCATGCGTCTTACCTCAACGCTCGTTAATCAACGACTAATCAGCTACCCCTACCATGTGTACATCTTAAAAAAGGGTGTTCGCTCTCATCGAAAGTTTTGCATAAAGGATCCTACTCTCGTTGTACAAACTGATCAAAGTAACCGTAATGAACCAAAAAAAGAAAAAATATTAGAGGTGGGCCCAATTGCAACCGTCTTTGTGTTTAATTTTTGGTCCGACATATCTCAGCCCCGACCTTTTTTACTATCGTATCCGGTCCAGATTTGTTTTGCCAAGTAGAGTTCAAATAACCTTCAAGAAAGTGTATACACTTTTAATTTAATTTTTGTTTTTTTTTATTCGTTACTATTTTCGAAATTTTTGAATTATAATGAAAGAGTCTAAAAATGAGTTTTGCGCCAATCCAAATTCCCATCTTTTATTGGAGTAATGATAAGACTAAGTAGACGGCTTATTAAATCAAAGCATTATCAATTACAAACAACTCCTTTTAGATAAAATTATTTATTTAAATATTCTTATTCAAATATTTCCCTCGCGCAACTAAAAGCACAGCTCTCCTTTATATCATAATATATCCATCGATTGCT
This sequence comes from Eurosta solidaginis, assembly GCA_029619165.1. Taxonomy (NCBI): domain Eukaryota; kingdom Metazoa; phylum Arthropoda; class Insecta; order Diptera; family Tephritidae; genus Eurosta; species Eurosta solidaginis. The sequence goes on along the minus strand of JARSSU010028795.1, from coordinate 34,061 downwards.
CAAAGGATGAATATTTCTTAAATGGAACTTATTAAATAGATTTGTGTACGTTTAATTTGAATTCACAACAATCCAAAGCCACTGCCGCAGTGTAAGGACTACTTGTAAAACGAACCCTCCTACGATATTTCATTGAAACATATTTCACCCTTTAGCAGAAGAAGCTTTATTGCTTTTGGACATAGAACGGTCACTGAAAACTGCTCAGACGTTATAAAGAGAGAAAGAATAAAATAAAGATGCAATGTAAACCCTTTTTCTCACAAATGATTTAATAAAAGAAAAATCTGAAAAAAATGGCTACTCAAGCGTTTTCCTTAAAAATACTTTGTTTGTTTTTTCGAAAGTGGGCGAAAGGATGTGAAATTCAAGCTGCAGGCAACTAGCGGTAATGGCAAGAGTTGTAACATAGAAGTTTTCTTCATTCGTTATAAAATTAATAACAAAAATTTCTTCTTAAATGTAAGAGGAAAGAAAATATCTAGGTATGTACGTGAAGGATGTTGCACGGTTCGTGTACGATTCTATTGCTCCAATAGTACTTTGTTAGTTGGCGTGGCCGACATGATTGGCTTTTTCACTCAGAGTTGAATGTTGATAACACGCAGTGTTTATACCCTGTAGTGTTAAAATTTTCAATAAATCTTTATAATCTTCGATTCACTGAACTATGGAATAAATAAATTCGAGTGTTCGTTTTAAAAAATGTTATTACTCGCAGCACTACTATGGTAGTAGATTTTCACAATTCAAATTATTTTTTTACTTACTTATAACGCGTTAAATTCAAACTGCTTCACTATTCCTTTGTTTGTCCTATTTGTATACTCTCAGTTGCCTCGTTTGCCTATTTCTTCCAGGGTTCGGACTTTTCGCGAACAGCCTTCACCAATAATTGCTTATTTAATTCTCGTTTCTGTATCTCATATTAGCTTTGGCTATATACCTGTATATCTTGAGTTTATGTAATATCATATGCCCTCATTATTTCATGTCTATATGTGTACGTAATGTCGTCTGCGCTCTTTACTGCTGGTTACGTGTACGCGTGACTGGTATGCATTCAATCTGCTTACATTGCTCTTGTTGTTGTGCAGCATTTATCTTACAGCGACATAGTGATGTATCGAAATTGTCAATATTCCTCACACTGCCCGTCACGTAAGTCTTATCGTCTAGATCAGACAAACTTACCGATCAAAATGCTACTAACCTCTCCAAATAAGCCAACCTTCTTTTATTTCGTCGTTTTCCAACTTTTCGTAAGCGCCACGCGACATCGCTGATCCGTTTTTACATTGGGTACGGACGCTTCCAGGTCAGAAAACCGTTCTATCTGTGAGGGTTGTATAACAGCACCAAATCTCCCTCCACAGAAACGTTCTAAATTTTTGTCTGGTCGTACATATCTTTCATTACTAGGCATGATCCTGTGTTGTCTCAAACTCTGCCATTCGGCCAATTGAACATGGCCCTACATCATCAGTGTTCATTTGATGTTTCACAACAGTAGTGGGTCTAGCTTGAAACAATCCTTGCATTCTTTTGGGAAGTTCATTCCTTGTTTGGGATCCGTCTATGAGTTTTATATAGTTTGCCAGTGATTTGGTAGTAAAAAGCAGTAAGGGCCCTCCCTGCTTAGTAATATAAAAAAGTATTCGGTTTTGATTTTTGTCCCTATTTGTCATCATTCTTTGCTCGGTATACTGCCTCCGATTTGGTAGTTTTAACGACTCTCCACGACAAGCACTCATTAACTGCTGAACCCTCATCATAGCAGAAGTTCTTGTATCATTTAATTTTTCATCACACTTCACACGTCACTTCTCAATGGATTGGCTGTACTCACCAGTTACCGAACGCAATCTTGGTCCGTGTAGTGGCTTAATCTTCCATTGACTAAATCGAATCGGGTTGTGAAATCAGATTCTCCAGTATCTGCAGTCAGTACCGCTCCTTTCCACCCGCATATCCTCTGAGAGTAAGACTGCTCAACTGGCATTGATAGCGGCACCCAGCTCGCTGTAGCACATCTCCTTTGGCTTTGCATTTAAGAGTACCCATACTAAAGAAACAATAATAGCAGATGCCGCATTGACGTGCACTATACCTTGCTTCCCACACTTGAAGCAATTTTTGTACTCTGTCACTTTGCTGTTGCGATCCCTTAGCACTTCCAGTATTGTGTCAAATAGTCTGGCCTTTCCTCTTCCACGCGCCATCCTCTGAATGCTAGCTACATAGAATGCAGCTATTCTCCGATACCATTCCAACAAATTTAGGTTTTGAGTTTGCATATGTCACTGTTTCGTTTCTTCATCCTTTGTTCCATTAATAAAGCTCTGAATTTTTACTCGCTAGGTCTAGTCATGGATGAGTTCTTAATTGAAACAAATTTTTTGATATCTGCTTTCTTTTCTCGCTTCGGACACGTCTTTCACTTGTCTATTAATGCTTTATAATTATTTTGTTCTGCCTCTGGAATGGTATGTAAAATTTTAGCAGCGGACCTTTCAATGCCACGAACTGTGCAGCAACTTTATCTTCAGAATTTCTTGGTTCGCGCTGATGTCTTCTCAAATTGTGTCTTAAATACGTGGACAGGAAAAGATCCAAAACTGTGGGATTTTACCTTAGAGTAGTTGTGGTGTGGCGGCCACCGTGGTGTGATGGTAGCGTGCTCCGCCTACCACACCGTATTACACCAATTAGAAGAAAATTTTTCTAAGCGGGGTCGCCTCTCGGCAGTGTTTGGCAAGCGCTCCGGATGTATTTCTGCAATGAAAAGCTCTCAGTGAAAATCATCTGCCTTGCAGATGCCGTTTCGGAGTCGGCATAAAACATGTAGGTCCAGTCCGGCCAATTTGTAGGGAAAAGCAAGAGGAGCACGACGCAAATTGGAAGAGAAGCTCGGCCTTAGATCTCTCGGAGGTTATCGCGCCTTACATTTATTTTTTTATTTTTAGTTGTGGAATACTGGTTCTTTCAAAGCATACATCTCGGCTTCTATTTTATCTTGTCGTTAGCTTAAAGCCTCAAACTGCGATAACACCTTTTTCTTATGTGGCTCTGATGAATCTTGTTCTTCCTATACTTCGAGCTGCAATGCTATGCGTGTCTCTTGTTTTCTCAACAGCTCTGCAGTCTATAGCACTATGTATTTTCCCTTTTCTTCCTATTGAGATAGCATGTGCTTTGTTCTTCCAGCTGTGATGACATTTAGAAAACTGCGAACTATTTATAACTACAGACGGGTATGTAAAGTTCAGTTTCAATCGAACTTGTATCCTTTACTAACTCGCTCATTTGACTTTGTTTCAACGCGTTTCGGGTGCTTTTGCCTGCAAGACATTCAAATTACTAAATGGCTCACATTTTTCCTGAACACTTTTGGATTTCAAATCAACTTTTTCTTAAATATTAAGGAAAGAAAATTTTGACGTTCGTTGAAATGTGAATAGTCGCAAGATATCTTAGTGGCTGCAGGCATAAAAAAGTTATATAGAGAGAAAAAGGTAAAGTACAAGTAGAAAGCTGTAGATGACTTGTGATAGCGAGTGCTTAGTAAGGCAGAACAAAGGAAAATAGTAAGATATTTTTGCGTTGACTGATGATTGTTAAAAATACCAAATCAAATTTAAATAAAATGAAAACAATTTTAGTAAATTAAAAAACAACAAATAATTCTAAGAAGAGTGGGCCTTCTCACAACATCGCCTCAACACATCGCACCAACGCCTTAAAGTAGGCAATATTTTTTCCCACACTCATAAATAATAAAAATTGGCAAAGATGCGTTTAGGTAAAGTTTTAATGCCGGCGCGGCCTCAACACCGACACAACTCGGCTACATTCATACATACTAAATATATTAGTGAATTCGCAAACGCGCTATAAATCCATTAGCGATCAATTGAAGGGAAATTGTTTTATTGACAACAGCAAAGTATTGTACGTACAAACTTACATACGTGTATATATGTATATAGGTAGTTTGACAAGGGTGAGAAGAAAACTAAAACAGATAGCAATCGAACGTTGGTTGTTGTTGATGTTATGCCGCTTGAGAAAGTATCAGCAAAAAAATCACATTGCAAATTTGTGATGCGCTTCAAAATATTATGTTTTTTTATTGTATTGTTTTTATTTTGCAAAGCAGATAACGGCTAGATGTACACACCGTTGGATATTCGTTGATACTTACACATGTACAACCATATCGAATTTCAGCATAAAAATTTATGCATTTAGCAAAACAATTGCGTATAAGCAGCGTTTCACCCTCGGTCTGGCACACGAGTGATGTGGAGACCAATGTTGTAGTGATAAAACCTTTGCTGTTCTGTCGGGATTTTTGTTGCATACAATTGCACAGTTCCGGTATTCGTGTTTCACAGTTAAGCAAATTCATCGAAAAAGCAAGACAACATGGAATTGGTGATTTTTTTGATGACTTATTAAATACTTGGATTATTGAAGCGAAACCTCTTATGTAATGGATCGCTATATTAAGCTTGACAGATTATACGACGATAATTTTACTCAGTCGGTTAGTCGAGGAGCCACTATTGTACTGATTGAAAATCGTTTATTTGGCATTCGATTTCGACACAGCATAAAATCGACTAACTACCATTATTACAATACTGACGGTTTCATAAATTCAATTTTTTGTCATAAAAATTTAAAAAATGTAATTGTTTGCTGCAAAACGAGTTTCTGGAAACGCAGCTGAGTGTGGATCTCTTTTCTAGTTCGTGGGGATTCCCAAGAATCAAAGTGCAATATATGTGAACTGCATGTGGCCAACAATAACTCCAAAACGCCTTTAGATATCATTAAAAATTAACAAAAAAAATTATTTTTCGAATAGTCGAATCTGTCACCAATCAAATGAAAACAATTAGTCAATTACTGATAATTTTGCTCAACTCTTGTTATTCGACTAATCAATTATTCGAGTAGTCGATGATCAAGAGTCTAGTTTGTCCCCAAAGGAAATCAAAAATTTCAAAGCATTGATTAGGAGTTTCAGAAACAAAATGCTATATTTTGTATCCTTCTGTGTACCGCCAGTGTAATGGAAAGTCCCCTCGAAGCTATCAATAATCGTCAGCTAGCCTAGCAATGAAGAGCCTTGCACGATTGGTTTTGTTTTGTTAATTTTCCGATGGCATTGATAATTGATGGATAAGGTAAACGATTTTCCGTCACCCTTTGTCAGATTTTGGATTGGGTCACATGGTTTCGTCTGTTTCAGGACGATTTCCGAATTATTTCGAAATTTATTTCCGCGCGAATTTCGGGCTTTTCGAAATCACTTTAGGACTATTTCGGAATTGTTGAAATTATCATTTCGGGAATAATTCGTGGCATTTGGTTTTATTTAGATCGTTTCCGGACTATTTTAATATAATTTCGGAACTACATACGCAGCCGTCCTGTATTATTTTCGCCACACTATGGGGTAAATTGAAAGAAATTTTCTCAAAATCAAAATTTCTAAGCAAATGTTATGGTTAGAGCTAAAAAACGCTCCGAATGACAATTTCTCGCACAATATGAAAAAAAAATTGTATGATGTTTCAAATCTTAAACGTAAATATTGCAATATTTGGCAAAATATCAGCTTTCATCTTTTACCCTTTCAGACGTTGTTCTGCCCTAAATTTGGTCTATCTGCATACACTTTAATAAGTTTTTTCCGCCTAACTCTGCCCTCTCCCCCTCTTCACTTTTTCTTAATCCTTTTATTCACTCCTCCCTCCGTCTTTTTCGCTTCATCTATCTCTATTTTCGTCTCACTTTATCTCTTTCTCAGTCTCCTCTTTTCCTCTTTTATCTTCTCTCAAGTTCTTTTCATTCTTCTTCCTCCCTTATTGGCAGTCCCAGAAGGTGGTATGTATTTTGTTCGAGTCCCATTCCGAGTCCCAGTCCCACTCCGAATTTCAGTCCCACTTCTAGTCCTAATCCCAGTCCTAGTCCGTCTCTGGTCTACTTCCTGGAAAAAAGGATCGTACTAATATACGCAAATTTATATACCACATTTCAGGCAAATCGAATAGGACGTATGTAAATAGGTATGTGGGTATTATTAATTCATTTCTTTATTTCGGCTTCGCATGCATATTTATCAGTTTTGCCAAGTTGATGCGACTAAATCGAATATCACAATGAAAATTACTTTAAAGCTCTCAGCAATAGCTTTCATTTGATATCCATATTATACACATTCTAGGGGTATCTGTGTCTACGTTTTGGCCTATATCTCGAGACTCTAGTCACCCAGCTGTATAAAAATTACCCTGTACTAAAGCACTCATCAACAGATTTCATTTGTCATCCATATTCTATAAACACATTCTTGGGGTACTCTGGTCCTAGTCTCCCAGGGGTACGAAAAATATCCAGTATCAAAGTACTCATAAACAGCTTCCATTTGATACCCATATTGTACAAACACATCCCAGGATTACACAGGTCCACGTTTTGATCTCAATACCCTAGCCAGAACGGGATAAAAAGTATCCTATGTCCGTCTCCTGGTTCTAAGCTACCTCTCCACCAATTTTCAGCCAAATGGTTTATCTGTTCTTGAGTTATAAATAGTGAAACTAACACCACTTTCTTTAATATATATATGTATATCACATTAGAAACTTCAAAAATAACAGCATTTCTCCACTATACAATGGATGTTATTATATATATGAACCTTCCCCTTCAATCACTATATCTATTAAAAAAAACCGCATCAAAATCCGTTGCGTAGTTTTAAAGGTTTAAGCATTCAAAAGGGACATAGGGACAGAAAAAGCGGCTTTGTTTTATACTATGTAGTGAAGAACAATTTAATGTTTCTGGGTGTAAGTCGGCTCCGCTCGAACTTAATTCTCCTTACTTTTTTTAATTAGGGGATAATTAAAAGATTGTTTCAGGATATCCCGGCACTTTCTCCGTATTATTTTGGAATTTTTATGAGGATCAATTCTTTAGTATTTCATTACCATCTCTGGAAAATTTTAATGCTATGTTCGGGATCTTTGCAACTTTTAGGGGCAGAACTTGTTATACTAATGGGGTTTTCTTTTATACACGAAAATGTCGCCTTCACGCCAACCCTTCACAAAGTTGTGTTCTGTTGTAAAATCAGCCTAGCCTTAGGCTCAACAACCTCCCCTAAAAATGGGCCAAAAATGCAACATTACTTGCCCTCACTGCCATTGAGGGTGCAGAAAACAGCCCTATCAATTAGCTGATGAATCACCTGAAGCTGAAACGAATGCTATGAATCACACGAAGCTGAAGCGAATGCTATATATGCTCGTATGTGTCGCATCATGCCTCACTCAAAAGCAATTTGCGATCACAATTGACAGCGAACAACCACACGAGCTGCATTTTTTTCTGAAAATGGTTACAATTTTTGTTCTTTTCAAGTCATGCAGAGTGGCACTGAACATTTTAAGTGGCTACAATTCCACAGGGCGAAGTGAGAATCTTAAAAATGTTTGCCCCTGAATGTGGCGACATTTTCGTGTAGAAAAGAAATCACCATAACTGTACACTGTTGCAATCAAGTCACAATGTCTACAAAAATTACCTCCGCTAGGAATATGCTGCAAGTAAGCCAAATGCTGCTCGATTGAAAGACTTATATGAACATAGTTTCTTAACTTAGATTGTATATCGGTATAAGTAGAATTCCAAACTAGGGTATTTTGAAAGATCTGCTATTCGTCGTATGAGCAGGGTTTTAAGCAAAATATACATTGAAAACCATGTTAACAAAATACGCCTTATGACTTTGCAATGAATACTATACTTTGTGCATTACTCCAATATTTAAAAAAATCTGTTTAAATTCTTTAGCAATATTTTTCAAAACAACAGGATTTAGTAATACCTGATGGGTAAAAAAAATTCTAGTTTCGGCCGATTTAAAAGATTTCGTTACTCACATCACTAAGAATCCCGTAGTCATTATTCACATTGCATTAATCGTCATCTTATACTAAGGCATGCTAACATACAAATACATTAATATACTATAGCTTATCGATAGTCAATTTAATATTGTTGTAATAAATAATTCTTGTACAAATCAAAATATTGTATTACCCACGATTTCGTTATTCAAAGATGAGCCTGCGTCACCCCAAACCAGTCACCGCTCGCACTTCTACACGTACCTTAATCTCTAGCTGACGTCATTTAAGTATTGTCCCGCTGTTTCGGTTCACGACCCATCGCTACTATCATCTTAACTTACAATTTTTTTGTTGTTTTTTGCACGTGGCATAATTTCGCGCTTCTCTCACTTATTTTGTTTTGGTCTTATTTACGATGACACGCATTTTGACAACAAGTTTGAAAAAAGTTCCAGTTTTTCGTTAATTGCAAAATATCCGTTGATATTCATTTGTGATAAGCTTGTAGAAACGTTGGTGGGTAATTGGTCGCCTGTCGATCGCCCGATACATCATTACTTCCGTTCGGAATCTATTGAGTGCGTAGGTAAGAGTTAAAGTAAAGCGTTTGGTATATATCCGGTCTCATATCCATAATCGTGCATGATGGGTATATGGGAAATAAAATATTTTTCATAAGCGCGTTTGCGTCTAGCCAAACTCAACAAATTTTATAAGCTCGCGGTAACGGGAAAACCGAAGCCGGTACCGAAACTGGACGGCATGTTATCAATTTGTAATCGAACTGTTATCGGTTTTTTATCGATTAGTTAAATGTTTACTATATGTAGGTAGCAAAGGTTATCAATGAGTAAAAGATTTTTGTAGGCGACCAGTTGGTTTGTTATCGAAAATTTATCGATAAACTATAGAAAAGCTATTGATTTGTTTTCACAATGTTTTCGATTTGTTGACGAATTGTCAAAAATTTGTAAACGGCGTGTTATCGGTTTGTTATTCATATGTATCGATTTTATATTGATTTGTTATTGATTTGTAATCAAAAAGCTATCTTTTTATAAATTTGCTATCGATAGCAAAGAAAGTGACTTTTTATCGTAAATTTATCTGTTTGTAATATAAGCATCGAAAAGTTATTGATATTTTACCAAAAAAATTTTAGAAAAAGTTATCGGCTAACTATCAAAAAGATATCAATTTTTATCGGAGTACTGCTAAAATCGATGCGGATAAAACTTCACTATAAAATCAAAGAAACATCTGTCATACGGCTATAACAAGCCGTTAAGAAACCAATAAGAAGCCGATAACTCGGCGATAATAAACCGATAAGTCCGCGATGATGATTCACTGGTAATAGTAAGCCTATAATAAAGCAGAATATTGTCGGTATCGGTTGTTACAGATAAGCCGATGAAGCTCTTCCCATATAGCCGGAAATTACTTGTTTCTGGTAAAGCTTTCCTCTGTTCTAGTTTAGTTTGATCTCTTAAGCGAGCTCTAGTCGACGTAAACTCATTAGTTTTCTAGACTACCATCTGTATGTTTACACATCGAACTTCACGAGCACTTGGTACTCATATCTTTATTTTCTTTACTCTCCATTTTTTCAGCTCACTATAATAAGGCGTATTTTCACAATAATGAAATTCATTACATTCATTCTTTGATTGACTAATAAAATTCTACGTGACATGACTTAAAAAGGGATGGATCCCACACATACTTCCTACTGTCTTTTCGTCCGTTTCATAGGTAATTATTGGTCACCTTCTTAAAAGAAAACACTCACTGTCTTTTCATCCCCTCACATACTTACCTCGTGTACCTTTTTTGCTTATTATATTAATTTTCACGTTGAGTTACGTGTCGTATGTGACATTGCATAATAAGCGTCACTTTTACGCCTTGGGATATGCAACGTTTTCTTTCCATATGCTGTTTTGGTATTATTTTGATTATCAATGCGACAGATGTCCTCAAGGACTTTTGGTAAATGGTAAATAAAAAGCGCAAATTTTCATGCAGAATAAGAATGAAAAGTAAACAAATAAACTTAGGGCTAAAGAAAACTTGGGAAGAGCTCTAAAGTTGCAAATAAAATTTTATATTTTAAATAGATAGTAAAACAAATTTTTTATGAAGGTAAATTATACTTAAACTTTTATTTCAAACAATTTGTTGATTTAAAAATAATATAAATATGTGTTTGATTTTTATTACTCCACATGCTGAACATAAATTTGTGGGTGGAGCTTGTAATTGGCCAGAGCCCGTGAGCGAAAATTTCAAAATACTTTCCACATTCAACAGAGACTGGACATGGCGATTCTTTAAAGCACATTGCTACTTGCGGATGCTTGCGCCTAAATATCCTATAGCTAGCCACTTAGAATGCGTCTGGTGGTGAACTAATGTTAGAAGGCGACAGGCTCGGTCTCTCACTCCGGCATAATCTGTTCAGGGACTCGCTAGAGGGACTGAACTTCATCGAGAGTAATTTAATTGGGCGCATTTAAGGTCGCGAGGAGCAAAAGTGAAACTACTGGGCTAATAGCCATTATAAAGAGCGGCCGAAGTGTTGTCAAAATATTCAGCCTGAAGTCCGGGTTGAGCTTCTGTTAGAACGAAATATTCATCTGCTTGCATATGCCCTCCGATTTCAAATGTGCTTATCTTTGTCAAAAATAAATGGATTTTGACACTCCGAGCTTTCATAATTATTAAAACATTGCAACGAACTTTTCTCAGTACTGTCATAAATTTACTTCACATTCCTGCAGCAGCGAACGCGACAATAATAGTGACAATTTTGATCAAATTTTGGCATTTAAATTCTTCTTCTTTTATTTTGGATATTTAAAGAAAAGTTTTGTTACGGATTTCTAGAATATACTCTGCATTTTCTGTTATCGTTCGAATTGCTGAACTGTCGAAAAAATTACTCAAATTTGAAGTGAAACAAAATTTTCCTTATTTACAACACTACTATGTTAGTAGTACTTCACAATTAAATAACTCGCGTATTTCACTTAAAATATTTTAAACTCAAACTGATTGGCCATTCTTAGCTTGCGTTGCCTTAATACTCTCAGTTGCCTTGTTTGCCTATTTCTCTCAGGATCTAAACTTTTCACGAAAAGCCTTCTCGAATTGTTGCTTATTTATTTCTCTTTTCTGTATCTCATATTCACTGTTGCCTTAAAAGTGAATGCCCAAAATATGCGCTGTTCATCCCTGCTTCTCATAACTCAGATTTATGTAAAGTCATATGCGCTCTTTATTGCTCTTTGGGGCTGCTTCTACGAATCTAAAAAACGCTTTCGAAAAATTCGAAAATTAAAAAAATTTACCAAGCTTTTTTTAAATTTAGTTTTGTAGCTTAATCAATTCTGGTCCCACAGACTTACTTACCTACTGACTTGGCGCTTAACTGCTTAAACGGGTTTTGCCGTCCAACAATGCGTATCTGTCGCTTTTTGTTGTTGTTTTAGCGATAAAAACACGCCCGAAGGATTTGGGGAGTGTTATCGATGTTGATAGTCCTTTGCCGGATATACGTAGATCCGTTACGTTCCGGTAACAAGCTCCAGCGGGTTAGGGGGCATATAATATACCCGCGGTAGGTATGCATGTCGTAAGAGGCGACTAAAATACCAAATTTATTCAAAGGGTAGTGCAATTGTCGACCTCACTTACCCGTGGCGAATCCTATTTCATTAAAAGCCGAGGCTATGTCTACTCCGAAATTCTGATTGATAGAATGGTGGGAGGGCGAGATGGTCCACAAGGTTTGATGTGGTTATAGGAAATCCTTCGCTACAACAACAACAGCATGATCGTATAAGCCCGATCATCTCGGGAATGATTTAATATGAACATATTGAACCCTCTGGTCATCCCATAAGTATGCAGTTTAAGCTATAGAGTCGATAGAATTTTTTTTGTATAGTCGAAAATAAAACAGAAAAAATTAGGTGGACAAAATTTGATTAAAAAATTGGCACTGCTCTTTTCGTACCCGCTGCTTTATATAGATACAGAGTATACTCAAAAGAAAACAACAAATAATATTAATAATAAACTTAGAATACATAAAACTGAAAGCACATATAAAAACCTTTGCAGTAAATACCTTTCAACATAAACAAGCAAGAAAACATATAAAAGCACACCGACACAACTACACCATACACAATAAACTGGGGTATCTCCCAAGCACTCCCACATAAATACAATAAAGTGAAGCAAGAATAAGGCGCGCAAACTTATAACTTACAAAAAGGTATTGTCACTGACGTTATTTCCTAGAATACACATACAAATGTATACTTCTTAAATGCACATGTGAGTTGTGTACATTTTGATCTTAATATTATCCCCCCAGAGCTGTTGATTTCATAAATATGCACACCTAAGTCCTTTTCCATGGCCCTCCATTGTCACTAACACCTTAGTGCATTTTCCTACGCCAATTGTGTCCTTCGTCGCATTTGTTGGTTGACCACTTGAAATTTATTCATTTCATTCTTAGCACATTTGTAACAAATGTGTATTTCGTCTAGCTTAGGTGGCATCTTAAGAAGCTCTGGAACACTGGAAAATGGCATGCGAAGACGAGGCGCAGATGCGGTTGCTATGTGCAAGACACCCACCCAAGATGGTAAACCGTAAATGTCCTTGCATATGAACACCTTATTTCGTTTATGAAATTCATAATTTGATCCTAGGGTAAATATATTTTATTATGATTTTTATATTCGCATCAATTCAAGTGTAGAGCATAACAATATCTTGCAAATATGGCATGCATGGTAAGCAAAATTCAGTAGTCAATCTGGGTACCTGGGTTGTATGTCCCTTTTTTTTTGTTAAGTGGAAAATTACAAGATGGCCACGTATGGGCAGTACAGTACTGCCCTTTATACCCATATCGCTACCCTCCACGCTTCTGCATAATTTTGACAGTCAGTCAACGCCGTTGATGGGTCGTTTTGAGTTTCTAGATGTGTCCTTTTAGCTTACTTTGTAAATATAAATATTTACATGTGTAGGAGATATGTATGTGTATACCTTGTACGCTTAGGTAAGTGCGTGTTTTGTGTTTGTATTTAATATTTTGCACATAAACATATTTTTATTTATTTAGGCCATAGTTGGCATAAACTCAAAAGGTGGCCCAGAAACACAATAGACTGCAGCAAGGCTTATGAAAATACGACAAGTAAGGTAACATCTTGGGTGGTGGGCGGAAAAGCTAATGTTAACAGCTGCAGTTTATGTTTAAAAGGTAATCTACGGTAATGGAGTGTACATTCAATATATTTTATTAAGGGGCAGCAGCGGAATTTATATTTGCAAATTAGAAAGGGTGAAATTGGGTTAAGCTAGTTTGACATAACCAATCTTCTTCATCTTGGTCAATCACTTTAATAATGCTGAAAGCTCATATTTCTTTCCAAAATGTGTTTCGGCTTTAGAGATGCCCTTCATTTACTTTCAGTGCTAACAAAAATTCAAACTAAAGAGATGCCGTTAACTTACCATCAGTGCTAACTAAAGCTCTATATATTTTCACTATGAGCTTTTGCAACCCGCCACACTCCGGCAAGAGTGGTTTTCATTCGAATTCGGCGGGAGGAGGCGTGAACTGATCAAAGCTCTCCTGCCAGTGAGTCTCACACCCTTAGTTCTAAAAACATTGAAAATACTACCGTATATACACACGAGGGAGCTGCCTGTTGGTATGCCTCTTCCCATAACACATCGCGCTTCTGTGTGATCTGCAGAGAACAGACGAAGTAGTGGGAAAAGTGGTCTTACGTATTATGCAATGTCATATAGCATCTAGCAAGACTAACATTCACAATGTTTAGATAATTTCATAGCATCATAATGGCCTTTCAAAAGCTGCATGGACAATTTGGACCACAGGCATTTTACCTACAAAACAAAGACTTAAAACCACCATGCGAGGCTTGAGAGACAACATTCAGCATCTCTCCAAAGAATAACTTTTAGAAAAACTTCTTTTCGGGTTTGTAAATGTGTGATTAAAGATCAAACTTACCGCGATTACTCTTTCGTTATTGGAGAATCACTTCCCGAATAATGCTTGTGACAATGCCACCTCTCTGCGTCCATTTAAGTCGATTCTAAGAAGATTAATGAAGATTCTATAACCCAGTGGGTTAGGCGGCTTAGAAAATAGCAGCGACATCTATGCCTGTCGTAATAAGCGACTAAAATACCAAATTAATTCAAGGGGTTGTGTAGCGCAACCCTCTCAAGGGGTTGGCAGCGCACTATATAGCTTCTCCAACCCAATTGTCAACCTCACCTATGCGTGGCGAGTCCTTTTTTATTAAAAACCGAGGCTCTGGCGACCCCGAACTCCTAATGGATCTAGGGAGTGGGACGGCGTAATAGCCTAGAAGGTTCCATGTGGTCATACCAAATCGTTCCCGAGATGGCCGGGCTAGTACCTTTTAGTGCTTGTTACCGGAACGTACCGGATCTGCATGCGGCGAAGGATCATCAACAACGGTAACACTCCCCAAGACCTTCGGGGAGAGTCCTTATCGGTACAACAACAACAACTTGGATTCTTATCTTAAGGAACATAAAGGAAAGATTCCGCTTTCAGTAGTCGATTTAACCCACTGTGCACTGAAAATACAAGGCTAGAAAACTTATTACGACTCCTCCCGGTTAAGCTCAAAAAGTGGGAAAAAGGTCGACTTAACGCTGATCGATAGTGTTCGGCTGCATATCCCTTTTGTTAATTCAAACTCAATACCCTGCCCATGCTTTCCTGGTTTCTTTCTCTACACTTTATTAATTCTCTACTTGTCCCGATTGTTGTCATTCGCTACTCCGTCCATCGATAGCAGAAAGAAGATCAGCCTATTATGCATCTGCTAAGCAAACAATTCCTCTGCTACCTACCGCCGAAACTTAAATCATCACAACTAAATATGACGTTTTACAAAATCAATAATATCACATATTACATTAGTACGGGGATGTGATATAAATCGATGTATTGATGTGATTGTATCAGACATTATCAGATATAATTGATCTCTTTCGTATGATGTGAAATATTTTATTGATATGTGAGCTAAAATTTTTTTCCAAAGGTGTTCCCTGAATTTTAACCGAAGGTTTCCTACAGGGCATAAAATGTTTATCATATGTATATGCGTGTACACTTACAGGCATGCAAATATAATGTAGACGCTCTTGTTCATAATAATAGACTTTGAAATGAGTTACTCACGATGATGATGTCGATGATGATTTTAGTAATGTAGTTGAGTGGATGTTGAACATAATGTTGTTAACAAAAAATTGCTACTGGCAGCTTTGCGCATGCAAAAAACTCAACAAAAGATGGCAAGCCCAAAAAAAAATTATTTCGAAGCTAAGCAACAACCACACGAAAAAATGATGGCATTGAAAAACTGTTGTAGGAGGTAAGTTGTTACAACTGTTGAACCTAACTTTTGGAACATTGATGGAGGTAGGCAGTTTTTATTTAAAAAGGGGAGCGCAAGAAAACGTATGCGATATGATTTCATATTACGTAAACTAATAGGCATCTTCAAAAAGGATTAAAATAGTTTCAATTATCTAATGCATGTGATTTTAAATGATTTAACTTCTATTTAGATCGTCTGATGTCATGAAGTTCATAGGTGGTAGTTTAGGGATATCACACGCTCGTTCACATTCCGGAGGGTTTTGCTAAGAAACGATTAAGTGAAGTATGACTTTCTGTTCAAGCAGTGAAACCTATTATAACATTTATATTTGATATGACGTGGTATGACTTAAGCGAAAATCAAGCGTATCGTCAAAATTTCGAAACACAAGAGAACCAGACCGAAGCTGAAATCACTTAACAAAGTCAAAGTGCGAAATAAACTTAAGATAGCAGAACAAAGCAGAATCGCATATCTAAAATAAACTTCCAAATAGTGAAAGGGTATACGAAAACTGGGATCAAGCCGAACTGAGATCAAACCTAAGATTTCATACAACTTGGAAGACCTAAAAAACTAAATCTGAGTTCAAAATCTAGACAAAAACAGAGAATCGGACCCAACTGAGGCGAAAACCCTTGTCAGCAGAAAAGCTCAAATTGGACTGAGATCAAAACCGAAACCAAAACCTAGACACAAATCAAACAGCACGCAAAATGAGAGCCAAAACTATACGAGACTTAGGCGGGGTAACCGTCGCAACCTGAACTAATACTAAACCAATTCCGTACTGCGGCGATAACCTGAACTTAGAATGGAGATGAAATCGAAGCTTAAACTGAAATTGAAACCGAGACTTAAACTGAGAACAAAACTAAGACGTTGGCCGTAGCAAAATTTGAAACTTAAACTGCCACGAACATCCAAACCGGACTTGGAACACCAGCACTAAACCAAAAACGAAATCGGCATCGCAAGGAAGATTTATTTTGCTTATGACTTTTTTGTAATGAACTTAAAAAAAAAGTATTGACTGATTTATTCGTTATTGGTGACCTTATTTAAACAAAAAAGAACTTATAGGAAATTTTACAGCAGGAAAAAAATTACTTCGGTCGATTCTTAAAATATTAATTAATAATAATTGTTATGTAAACATGATAATAATAAACATAAAATTGTCAATTATTGTTTTTGCAACAAAATTTAGAACAAAGGAGCGTATTGTTTCTTATATATACTTTTTGTTACCTATTGGAAAAACTTACAAACGTGACTCGAAACCTTTCTGTATTCTGCTTCAAACAAGATCGCCAACGCCGCTGTGAGTATCTTCTTTGTCTACTGTTTGCGCTACCAATTTTGTTTCTTCTTCTTTAAAGCAAACTTTTTTGTTGCCATGGGCGCTTTGATCTTGATGAACTTGATCGCGTGGCATACATTCTGTTTGCTGCTCTTTTTTGTACTTATTTCTTGGTTATTGCTGACGCTGCTTCCTTAGAAAAGTTCATTTTACCAACACAACAACAATAAAAACAAATGTACCCATTATCTAAAGCCATCAAACAAAAAAAGTAGTTCGTCGTGCATTATTGTTGTTTGCTTTGTTGTCTCAATGTTGTAGTATAATATTATATTTTTCATGGCAACTACTTATTCTAATTTCATTTTAGGAAAGCATACAGTTGACATACAAATGCCTATAAGAGTAACAAACTACATATTTGCAAAAAGAAAAAAGTTTATAAGTGTTTAAGTTGTGTGTTGCTTTCTGTCAGCGCTGCGTCTATGTAGTGTTGCGCATGCGCAATCGCAGGTTTGCTTTGTAGTCAATTTACTAGTCGCAACTTTTTACCGTTTGTATTTCTAGCTTCTCGCTTCTGCTGATTGTACTTTCTAATAGGTTTGGCCAGTTTGTTGCTGCGGTCAATGTTGTTATTAGTTTTGTCTGCTGCATTTATTATTGTAGTTAACTGTTCTGTCTGCTTGTTAGTTATTGAGTTTCTTTATTTTTTTTAACTCTTTTTATGTATTTTTTCAAGAGGCCATTTTTGCGTTTTTGTTGCTCGTTTATTTTTTTTTATATATTTGTTACTTTGATTGTACTGTTGTTAGCTGCTTCAGCATCTTGCATAACTACTAAGCGTCTAATAGCTGGCGGCTTGCGGCTGTTTGCTGCTGACCACTGCCGGCTTCTCATGTTGAATTGTTGGTTTTTTTCCTCTTTTTTTTTAATTTTTCTAGTTTTTTTTTCAATTCAAGCTTGATTTAGTACTTGCTTCTATAATCGCACCCACCGGTATTTTGGATTTATTGTCGCTAGCTTCCTTACCTTAATTTGGCTTTTCACCGCGAGCTGTCAGTTATTGCCCTAACATGACTAACATAACATTAACAAGTAAGGGTGCCTAAGTTCGGGTGTAACCGAACACTGTATATTCAGCGTGAGCTTCAATTGTACATTTCATTTCAGATAAATAACTTTTCTACATAACACGTGGCCACGCCCGTTTAAAAAAAATTTCTCCCATTTCCTCTTACAATAAAACCTGATAAGTAAATATCATTGATTCAAAACTAGTTTTTGCTAAGATATAGCTTATTATTCTAGTCTAGCGACCCTTTAAAACTTGTTTTATATCTAATTGCCGTAGTCTTAACTGATCCCGTCCATTTTTACTAGAAATATTTTCTGTTATAAGAAAATATGTGTACACAATTTCATTACGATATGTTCATTTTTCTTCGAGTTATGGCTCCCGAAACATAGAAATTTGCTTAGTCGTAAAAGGGGCGGTGCCACATCCGTTAATGTTATAATTCGATTTAGAAAGTAAAATTCTATTGATACAAAGCTCTGTTTTCCTAAGATATAGCTTATTATTTTCGTCTATGCTTCTTTTAGAAAACTTTTATATAAAAGCGGTCGTGGTCTTTAACCGATCTCGTCCATTTTTTCTAAAAATATTTCCTGCTATAAGGAAAATATGTGTACCCAATTTGGTTACGATACGTAAATTTTTCTTCGAGTTATGGCTCCCGAAACATAGAAAAGAAAGAAATAGCTTATTTACTGGTCCACGACCCTCTAAAAAACATTTTATATAAAAGTGGGCGTGGTCCTTAACCGATTTCGTTAATTTTTCTTCCAAGCATTCCTTATGGTAAAGGTAACCTCTCTGCCAATTTTGTTACGATAGGTTTAACGATTTTTGATTTGTGATTAATAATATTTGTAAAATTGATTTTGTCACAAGTGGGCGGTGCCACCCCCATTTTAAATTTTTTTTCAAATTTTTATCAAGAGTCTCAATGTCACTCCTCATGTCAAATTTCAACATTTTAGTTGTATTATTCACTGAATAATAAGGTTTTTGTGTTTTCCAAAATGTTATATATATATAGTGGGCGTGGTTATCATCCGATTTCTCTCATTTTCAATACCAATCTATTCTGGGTCCAGATAAGCTGGTGTACCAAATTTGGTGAAGATATCTCAATATTTACTCAAGTTATCGTGCTAACGGACGGACGGACGGACATGGCTCAATCAAATTTTTTTGATACAGATGATTTTGATATATGGAAGTCTATATCTACCTCGATTCCTTTATACCTGTATAACGAACCGTTATCCATTCAAAGTTAATATACTCTGTGTGCAAGGCACGCTGGATATAAAAATGGTAGGCGAAAAATGTGAGTTGGACTTTTTTCAGCCGAAATGCTACGAAAAGTTCGCAAAATCAATTGGCCTAACTGATGAAAGAAAGCTGGAAAAAATACTAAACTCGTTGCATTTCTTTCCAGAGAGGTGTAAATAAAGATAATATTTTGTGTCAGAAATCCGTATTAAAATAGATAATGTCAGATTTAAGTGGTCCGTCAGTACTTTATACAGACCGCATGAGTCCATAGTGTTGCCGGAAGTTTGCAAAATAACCAAACTGAAAAACCCTATCAAACACCAAAACCTTTGTTATAAAATAACTGTGTTCCCTTGGCAGATTGTAGACGTTTTTAAGACCTATGTATACTACTTTTAGCTTCTAGATCAGATAGTTTTGTCACTCCTAATAGCTGTAGCGAGAACCGCACGTGCTCGATCATTTCCTTAAGTAATCCGCCTTGCCTACAGCTGCCAACAAAGACGAGGGCGCCAAAAGGCAATGTCCAGTCAGAATACCAATCATAAGTGATACATTTTTTGTCTAAGGTCATAGGCAAAGGGGAACCGAATTCGCTATCAGCATACTGGCCGTCATGCAAGCTGGACACAGCCGTAAAACTTTTGCATGGCTTGAGCGAGGCGATGCCTAATCCAAGCGAGTTGTCCTCCTTGAGTAGCGATCTCTAATACCATGTAACCTGCAGCGCCTCATCAGAAGCTACCTTAGAGAATGCATCCTTACATGTCACTCCACTGAGGGTGCCCGTACCATAAAAGTCACATGCGGAGCAGCACAGGTATCAATTCTTGGTCCTGACCTGTGGTGCGCCAGTTTCAATCTTGAAATGCCGATTTTTCATTCTTAGTGAGAAGGCATTTCAACTAGTACCGTTGCTAAAAAGGCTGATGACAAAACTTAAAGGAACAAACAGAAAGTAAAAGAAAACTGCTGATAGACATCATCCTGGGCGAACACACTTCATAAGAAGAATCGTTGTAAGCTTCTAACAGATGTACACTGAAAAGCTGTTCTGAGAGAAGCTTCCGCCTATCGCAATGTATCAACACCATCCATACAAGTGATTAGCGGTACAATCCCCATCGACATATAAGCGCTAAAAGAAAACGGATATGGGAAACAAAAATCAGCGGGATCAAGAGCGCATGAAATTCGTTAGGGAACAGGAAAGGAACGTTTACGTTGTGCCAATAATGGTGGGAAAATGAGCAACCAAGCAGATAGACAGTGCAAGTAATAACAGATGTTGAAACATGGTGCAGCAGAAGCTTCGAAGAGATAAATTACTACGTTAACCAAATGCTCTCCGGTCACCGGTAGTGCAAAAAGTATTTGCACATAATAAAAAGCCGAATACGTTGAGCACACATTCTTCAGATGCTCGAGATGGAGCCGAAACCAGCAATTACTGTCAACAATGCTGCAGCAAAAATGCTGAGCGACCCAGAAGAGTGCCAACGCTTAGAGCAAAAATATTCGAAAATTCTAGAAGTCTTTGAAAATCTCCAAGGAAATCTCGAACTTTTTATTTCGAGTTTTTTATAGCAAACAGTTTTGTAGCCTTATAAAACAAAATTTATAGGTCTCCCAAAATCAGCGTTGATTTTTGACGGTTTTTTTCCGGAGTTTGTTTCCGACTTTCTTTCATTAAAAAGGCTGATTCCTCTGAAACAAAGTCCAAAACACCCCTCGAAAGAAAATTTGTTAAAAATGAAACAAACAAGTAAGGACGGGACTGTCTTCGGCTGAATGGGGGCTGAACAATAATCTTATCCCATCGTAATCTCCAAATAATGCGCTGTATAAGATAAGATAAAATCATAGTGAACAGATGTACATACCTAAACGATTTTAAGATAAATATAAAAAAATGGCCAAAAATCCCCTTATATGAACGATCAGTTGTATGGGATATATATTATATATAGCTCCGATCAAAGTGATTTTTTCAGGAAATCTTCTATGATATATTAGAATAAATATACCAAGTTTAACGTTTTATATTGGAAATTAAGGGGGAAATCTTTCTAACTGAACGATCCGTTGTATGGGATATATACTATATATAGCTCCGATCAAAGTGATTTTTTCAGGATATCTTCTATGATATATTAGAATATATATCACCGAGTTTCACGTTTATACTTTCTAAATTGCGGTAGGAATGACCAAAATCCTGAACGATCGGTTGTATGGGAGATATATGTTATAGTGGTCCGATCCTACCGGATCCAACAAATGTCTAATATAATACAAAAATACATCCTTGAGCCATATTTATTGAGATATCTCTAAACTTGAGGGACTAGTTTGCGTTCAAACAGACAGTCGGACAGACGGACGGACAGACGGACAGGCGGACATGGCTATATCAACTCAGTTCGTCGCCCTGATCAATTCGGTATACTTAATGGTGAGTCTATCTTCTATATTTCTCAACGCTACAAACATCGGACCAAAGTTAATATACCATTTCATGTTCATGAAGGTATAAATATTCACTGATATTTTCTTGGTCGCAGCTGTGCATGGGTAGTACTAGTATCTGCGCCTGTCAGAGCACGTATCGAGATATAAATACATAATTTACTTTGAATGAATGGAAAACTACAAACATCTATTTCCGTACAAAGTTATTATTTTTTCTATTTGTTGCTGATATATTATTTATTGACTACATTTATTTGGCAGGGCTTTGATTTTTCATTAGCGACTTACGTGTGAATTTGTAAGACGAACACGTAAGATGTGTATTTTTCAATAAATAATCACTCATATTTGCGTCACGCTCAAAGGTGTTTTTCTTTTTTTTTCTCATTTATTTTTCTTATATTGATGCGATATTATTTTTACTGACTTATTTTTTATGAAATTTTAAATTCGTTGTGTTCTGAGACTTTGGGGCGTCTACGTGCTCAACGACATATCGCAAAACGTTCGATAAAGGCGCGCTGTCAGCAAAAAGAAAGACGTTGTTGTTTTTTTTTCGTGTCTTTCCTTTTAAATTTAATTTTTTATTTTCACTACTTTTTTGCGCCTTTTAAATTGCATGCGCTGTCCATGTTTGCTTGCACTCTGTCATATGCATTTATTATTATTATCATGGAGTAAGACAATTTTTTGTTGCTAACGTTTTGTTTCAATAAAAACGCAATTATTATATCACTATTAGCCTTGCACACTTATTACAACAAATGTTACACATTGCAAAAAATAAATAAAAATTGTAATCTCTTAAAAGACATTGGAAACAGAGGAAATTGCATGCATAATCATTTACCTACATTTGTATGTATATTAGGTAGGTCCTTAAATGTCAAATAAACGATTTTCCCAGTCTCACCTCTTCACACGGTCAAAAATCTCACATACAAATATTGGTCCCCGTTAGAAATGGTTAAGTGGAGGGAGTCGCACATGGGTCAAAGTTAACATTTCTCTGTGGAGACTCTACAAATTAAAATAACATATTTTAGATTCTTAAAATCCAAAACCGGTAATAATATAAATTTTGGTGAAATTTCAGATTTTTTAATATATTGAGTCTTCATAGGGTAATCTGAGTTTGGATCCCTATAAAACACGCCTTAGCCATTTGCAATCAGGACCAAAACTCGCCAACTATTTTCTTCTGTTATAAGAAAAAAAATTTATTTTAATTCTTTTTTGTACTTTCATAGTGAAATCTTAACTTTTACTCCTGCTCAATACCCCTTAACCATCTTCAATCGGCATCAGGGTTTTCAAGTGATCTTTTGACCTTGATATTCTGAGTTAAAGAGTTTGTTTGAACTTGTCGCCCTAATGTTCATATACAATCTTTTTATACATCAGCTTACATTGTATACAAAGGTTGCTCCATAAGTATAACGTATTTCATGTCTTCAATTCACTAACTCTACCCACAAATAAATCTTAAACTTCGCACCGCTCTTGCGGCACATTTATCTAAAATCTTCTTGATTTCACTATTTTTGTTTTTATAGAAGTCTTGGCCCTTAGCAGAGGAGTTGCAAAACATTGCACTGGCATTACATTTCAATCATATGTGATTGTATTTTCTATGATTGTATATTTTATTGCGTGTATAAATTGACTGCAATCAAGCTGATTCAACCGAAGTATTTACAGTCCCGCCGATTTCAATCGATGATTGAAAATGGATGGTAGATTGTGATTTTAAAATCACAATAAAGAAGCCAAGTTTGATATGCAATATTTCGTTGTAAAATGCCTGTGAATTGTAAATTGTGCAATCACAAAAAATTTCATCAGTTTTCTTTTCAATCAAATAGGCTGGACCATGTTTCATCGTAAATCAAAATAATTGTAAATTTATACAGCTGAGCAGTATACTTTAATATTCTGAGCTTTTAAAAATTACAATGCTTCCAAAATTTTTTTCCAGCACTAACTCGGAGCTCAAAAGCTAAACTGATCAGTGGGTCTATGCTCTGCAAATATTTTCTCCTTTCTCAATTATTCTAAGTAATTTTCCTCCGTGTTCAAGGATTTCATATGACCAAGGTGTCTGTGTATTTTATGAGATAACTCAACTGCGTTATATGGTAATTTTAAGACTAATTTACCTAAACTTAAACTAAAACTTCATGGCAGGGCTCTGATTTAAAGTGGATTATTCGGCTAATCATTTAGTCGGGCACTGAATGAAGATCCTCTAGCTGGTCTAACAATCACTATTCGATTACTGACGGTTTTATACATTAAACTTTTGTCATTAAAAAAAATTATTAATCGAATTCACGCAACGAGTCGATTAGTGGTAATCGATTATTGTACCAAGCAACTATTTCCAATCGACTAAACAATTATTTAATTAGTCGATTATTAAGAGTTCTGCTTCATAGATAATATATGTAAATATATTTCGAAAAACCGATTTCCTACTTTTTTACTACTTATAGTCAGCCCTCGTATACGTGTGTATATATGTACATATGTGATCACGTTGTAGGTAAATGTTTATTTATACTATTATTTTCACACACCGCCTTGGCCATTTAATTGCTGTTGAGTCATCTTATAGCGTACAATAGTAAGTATGTATAAAAAATATATATGCACGCTTATTCTACTTGTATAGTCATATTCATCAATCATTAACTAATACCATTGCTGAGTGCAGCGCACTTCAACACCATTATCAGCGTTAAATAGCGCACAGGTGCAGTATTGGTTATTGTTGTTGTAATAAGTGAACTTCTTTGCTTCCTGCAGCGTTATCATAAGCGTACACTAACTTTAATATTTACATGCTTACATATAAATAGCAACATGATATCAAATCAAATACATATATCGATGTGTTACTTCACTCAAAGGTCAATTGAAAGCCAAGTCATCGTCTTTAAGTTTGAAAGTCATGTTTTTGTAGCCATATTTTTTATATAATGATGACAACTCAGAAATTGGTTATTCCTTGCTTAGTATCTATCTATCTGTCTTAGCTATGTAAATGGTATGAAAACTGAGCACCTCGCATTGGTTTATAGCGCTGAATTCAATTGCTTTGAGCCAAAAATTCTTTCCTCTAAAACTTTTCGTGTAGCTCAGATACTTAAAGGTGACGATTACTTCGTTTAGACATATTGAGAGATGTGTGAGACTTATTGGTTTAATTGCTATTCTAAAAACTCGCTGTACTGTTCCTGTGAATCACCGGTATATATAGTCACTTGTAAAAATCACCTTCACCAACCCAAGTAGTAATTGCTTACACTAAACACCAAATATTTAAACTCATATATGTGTGTTCATATGTTTGTAAAGATAGAGCATCGCTATACATTAGCAATTCTTTGATTCCAAGTATTTGTTCGAAATCATTTTGTCGCCAGCATGTCTGGTTGAACTCGCTAGCCCGCTAGAAAGCTCTCAGTAACAACAATTAAGATCACTTAATGAGCTGACTTCTTATGTTGTTGTTGTTATTGTACCAGTGCTTCGCCCCATCCATATCATCAATGTCCTTTAACAGGAGTTGGAAGAAACTTGCAGTTTTAATAGGGTTGGACCATGGAGAGGCGCTGGTCCAACATTGCAATTGAAAATATAGTTGGTGTTATGTGAGGACACATTGCAAGCGGACATACATTGGGCATCGAGAGGTTGTTTACCTCAACTGTAAGTGTAGGGTATTTGTCTTTAAAAACGGGGTTCACCGAAAAATCCCTGGTATAGAGGTCCGGTATCTTACTTTATACGACTATGAAGGAGTGATCTGTCAGATACGAGTATATCTCATCGACTGAGACTACAATATCTTAGAACTTCAAACTGACTTAGCCCCAAAAACTGCATACCCTTTTACTAGGTAAAACACGCCATGTTGAATATTTATATTTATATCATTTACAGCTCAATTTGTTTCCTTCAGGGTGCATATAGCAATGATTATATCACGTGCAATTGATTGGCAAAGCTCCCGTTAACTATATTACGTACATGACGTTAAAACTTTATGCAATTAAGTACAAAAGACAGTAAATGTATTAATTTTAATGACCATAAACAATTCGAGGAATAAAAAGCTAATTAAAAAATAAAATTTTATAACTTTGAAATAATTATTCTTCTAAACACATATAGTACATATGTATATACAACACAATAAATAAGCGAGCTAGAACACATTTGTTGCTATGTGATCATTGTAAATTCCCTAATAATAGCCAATTTTTACACATTCATACATATGTAGATATATGTACATATAATAGAATATTCTAAGTACTTAGTAATTGCATTTAAGTTAGCCACCCCACTTCTGGAACTGTTCCCACGAGATACGAGTGTAGTAGAGTCACCTTCACCCAACTAAGTTTAGTTACTAATCCTATACTATAACAAATACCCATTATTGTAACTTATTTATGTATGAAGGTATGTATGTATGTATAAACCAGCAGAGCCTCACCTCTCAATACATTAGCAACGCATCGTGCCCAAGTATTTTTTTGTTCAAAGTCATTTAGTCGCCAATGTGTCTGGGTTTGTTAGCATGACCAAAGATCTCACAAAGTAATAATATATATTTAGTTAATATCAGCAAAATGTATACACTTATACAAATGTATATACAAAGAATGCAATAAAGTGTGAGTGAAAAACATATGTGCATTTGCAAAAGTATAAACAGTAAAATGCCCGCTAATTAAGAGCAATTATTTACTTCACCGAAAGCTCTCTTATAATTTAAAAGATTCTCAGATCATGCATATGGTGTATATACTAAATTCGTGCTAGGTAATAGGAGAATTAGATTTAAAATAGTTGCAGTCTATATGAGGCCCTCACTGACCGTCAATGTAAACTCAAATCAACCCGTAAGAGTCCACAGAGATTTATTGTCCGCATTTTGTGACCTCTAACTTAAAGCTCATATTTTACCAGAACAGACGACAGACTAAATTGAATGGCTGGTTAGAAAAAACGCCGTACGCGACAATTTTCTGGCTTATTCCCAATATAACCTTTAAAATCGCTTTAGCATATTATGTGATCATGAAATTTTTCAGATTTTATCAGTTTTCGGGTATTAACATTTGCTGCGAACTTAGTACTTAGTGGAACAACATTGTAAAGCTCCGACACATAAGCACTTTTGGTAAAAGTCTAGTTGAGGGGTCGACTGCTAATACGCTACCAAAAATATCGAGAGGAGTGTCAAACACGCGTATTGACCTCGACAACATCAATCCGAAGCGGAAAAGAAAAATTGTATCTCCGTCCGGAGATATTTGCAGTTGAAATTGGCGATTTTCATGTGGTTGTTGTAATGTTGTTGTACCCACCAAAAAAATTGTGAACATAAGTGTTTTGCGAGGATAGAGTTTTGGTCTCCAAACCGGTGTTGGACCCACCCAGGGTAATTTTGTATAATCGCAGCCGAATGCCGCCAATGCAGAAAGGTGTTCTGCGCAAAAATACTGTGGATCCCACCACTCGTTTCGGAGGGACTCGCGTGTCATTTTTCGGTTTTTCGTTAATACCTTTTGAACGAGTTGAAATTTTTATTTTCCGCCTTCGGATTATTAATACTGCTATCAAGATGCGTCGATTGACACCTCTCTCGATATTTTTGGTAGCGTATTAGCAGTCGACCCCTCAACTAGACTTTTACCGCACTTTTTCATATAGTTGAGTTAACACAAGAACATATTTTTATGGAGATCGGTAGAATGAGCGACACTGGCGCCATCTGATACTGAAAAGTAGCCAACTCCCAAACTTTGTTACAAGCAAGGCATAAGAAGAAGAATTTGACACTTGTTAGGCTAAGGGTGTTGGCACACTTTGCAAGTGAAATTGTTTTTCCCACTGGTTTGTAAATTTTCTAACATTTTTCGCAAGTAAAAACTGCAATATAACAAATGAATACGACAAAAGATATGTTAGCAAGTATCTTTGTAGTATAAGGAGAATGTTTATACCAGTGCTTCGCGAAATTTTTATGTGAATGGCAAGGCGAATAAACTCAATTGCCAAGTCTTAAGTAATTTCATATTTACAAACGCAACATCTTGGTTGATTGTGGCGATGTTATTGGAATGCATAAGCTTGTGTTAAACGCATCCTTATGAAAAATGTTATTGTGCCGCGGCCTTAAGCGCGTTGAGCTTTTACGGTAAATATTTTAATTCAACAAATTTAAAAATTTACTTTGTACTCCTCTACCGAAATATCAAGAAATCTTATCGAAATTCCTCCATTGCGTTGTTAACACGTCTTTTCTCTCTTGAAAACTTTTGATTTTTTTGGCTTATACGGTTTTTCGAGCAACTCATGAAATTATGCTAGCTATAATTACCTATAAGCGCGATATTATTGACCACTTAAAACTAAATTTGAGTTATGGATAACACAAAAATTGAAACTCCGTACACTCAATCAGACCCACCTATCGAAATTTATTTGACGTACAAAAGCCCCAATCTATCAACGTAAAGATGTTGTAACCCTAGACTAAAAATAACACCTGACTGACGCTTTTACCACTCTTGGTCGACTATAGCTCTAATAGTTCTTATCCAATATGGCTATATTTTGTGTCATCTATTTACGGGTATGTAGCTTTTTTCACCATCACACCAATTTAACGGTGATAGCTTGATCTGCGTGTGTATACCTCCAAAGAGTTATTTAATACAATCTAAATAAATTGTAAAGTATATCGTCGGCATAGGTAACATTCTATGTTGAAAAACTGTCGATTCAGTAAACCACCAAAAAGGCCTCATTTCAGTTTTCTACATATCTAAGCAATTGGTCTAAGAATATTCTATCGAGAAACGCTTGATGAATGCCTATCGAAAAATCTATTCAAAATTAGGACTATTCAGCTGAATATGATTGAAGAAGAATATGTAAATCTACATTTAAAATGTCGCTGAGATGATAATTTGGTTTTGGTATTTCAATAGTACGTGAAAGCTTTGAGTCTGTTGTAATGATGTATTCAAACATGTTCTATTTCATTGCTGTTACTCTATATGAAGTGAATTAGATATCTTGATCGTCGTCATGTCTATCTAGCCATTCTACTTGAAACAACATTTGTCTTTATCTAGGTGGTTATTCCAAAATTTTAAAATATTGTGCCATATCTTAGCAATTATGTGACCTCACTCTGCCTGTAGAAATAAATGCTGCACCAAAAATCACAAGTTAAATATAAACAGCCACTACTACATGTAGAACCTGCTAAGAGCGCAAACGGCATTACGCACACTTGGACACAGTAAAAGGAGCACAGACGACATTACACACACATGTACACAGCAATTATGAGGTGCGTATGATATTTTATGAACTATAGATATACATATATATAGCGAAAGCCAATAAGACGTGCAGAACCGAGAAATAAATAAGCAATATCGAGAAGGCTTTCGCGAAAGACCTAGACCCTGTGAGAAAATTATGACGAGCCAAACTGAGAATATAAAGCACACATCAAAGGAACAGTAAATCAGTTTGATTTGTTAAAACGATTTGGTAAGTAGAGTACGCTACTATTACAATGGTGATATTCTACTACTCACAGAAGATACGTGTAAGTAAGAATATTTTGATATATTAGTAAGATTGAGTTTTCATTATTCGATAGTCATGATTCGCGACGATAGCAGAAAGGCAAATAATTGAGAAACGTATAGATTCTTTCACTATCAAATTCATTCGTTTGCAGAAGGGCGAGCTGTGTTAACTTGAACGATATTAATGTTCGTCTATGAGATGATACACCTTCTGACTGCATGGTCGCATTCTGCATATGTATACGTTTACAGAATTCATCAATTGACCGCCTCGGTGCTGAATATTTAGATTAGAATATCGATTATACTATTCTGACTAGCTTTATCACGCGAGCTTGAAACGAATGAAATGTTGCTGTTATGTCTGTTGTGACCATGATTTGAGATGAATTTATTTGATGCTGCCTGTAAGTTGAATGAATTTTGTGTACGCATATTGATGAAATTTGTCATGCTAAAACATTGTATTATTGTAACATTATATTGATAGTATAGTGCAAGTGGTACACACAAATTTTGTGGTTTTTTCGTTACCCGGTGCAAAGTAGAAAGCAAATTTTTTTGGCGTTACACACTCACTAGAGGGACAAGCAACATAAAGCCTGGCCATCGGGCGAAATGCACGACCTTCTAATTTTAAGATTTAAGCCTGCAACGTACGCGATTGTCACTTGAGCTTGTTGATTGTAATTGCGAAAGCAGGCGTACAGGAAACGCTAGAGCCTCACTTTAATGGCACATCACTGTACGGAGTACATTGGGGCTCCCGTGGTGAGCACATCTTCCACCTTGCTTTTACCTCTGATGATGTATGCGTTCGATTGCATTCGGCCATGTATTCTAACGCAAATCGTGTCCACTGCACAATTTGATGGGTCTTAATTTTTTCCGAAGAAGCATGATTGGTGAGCAATTTCCAATTTGTATATATGCGCAAGCATACAGGGCTGAGTTTTAAAGAGTTTAGAATTCAATGTGGATAATGTCACAATTTTATCTTCATCGGGAACTGTATCGATCGATTTACATTCGTTCACAATTCACAGGAAATTGGTTTGAAGCGATCACATGATTTGTTAATTTGAAGGCGATGCTAAGATAGTTCGTTCGCATAAGCACCAAAAACAGCAAAGACATGTATTTAAAATTCTGGGTAGATTACACTGGAAATATGAAAAACTTTCGGTCCTTGATCGAACGGCATCTACAGCACCAAACTTTGGTGATCGATGACATGTATGGAAACACGTTTCATCCATAGGGAACCAACACACAAAGAATTGAAGTTTATGTCAGAAGAGTAGATAGACCTGAAAGCTACAACACAAAATGTTTTGACGGCGGGGTTAAAAAAGCTTAGATACACTAAAACACACCCAAAAGGAAGTGAATAATCTAGCCAAAAGCAACAATGAACAGTCAAACTTTAGAGGTGTTAAAATAACACTGGCTCCAACAGTCTGACAAATCCATTGTAGGGAATGGTGCCCATGCTCCCTTTTCCAATTCCCAAATGTACTGGTGAGGTCTAGGATTTATCGTCTAATATAAGCTCCAGTACAGATTCATTATCCTCAACCGATTAACTAAAATCCAGAGATATGCTAGTACGATATTAACTCAAATTTGTATGGGAGTGCACGCCTACTGTACCCGAACGTCCACATATTCTTGGTGGGTTTTAGGGAATTGACCTCATATAAAATCCCCCTTACGGAACTTCATGTTCTGGCATGTATAACACTTCAAGTTAGCAGTACCAAAGATCCATTTGTCTGGTGAGGGATGCACGCCCTTTTATATACATCACGACGAAATATTTTATTTGCCCTGTAAAATCTTACGTTCCAGCGAAGGAGCCTAAACAAAAATGGTGATGAGTGAAGAGTGGGAAATTCGTTTCCATAGCGAACATACACACACACAGAATGACTATTGATACGCAATAGATAGAGAGATAGTATAGAAAATTTATTTTGTTTATAAGAATTTCTAATCTATCCGATCTCAAACGATAATATGAGATATAAAATAATAAATAAATGAGCCTCAGGGAATATTCAGTTAGGTGAGTCTACGGACCAGTTAGTTCAACAATTCAGACATAAATTACTCATATTAAATCTCTGGGGCAAAGAACAATGGTTCAAAGTTTTTCTATCCATTTTCGCACACTACACTTTACTGTATATAATTTTTTGTTTTGTATTTCCTGTTTGTCTCAATATCATAGCTAATGAAATTAATGATCTTTATAAAAGCGCATCTTTGATTTTATCAACGTTCCTTTGATAGCTTGAGTCATCGAACTTAATGCAAATAAATCGTTTTCTTTGGAAGTCATTAAATCTCATAAATGTTGACTTTAAATTTTTATAACTGTATAGACTGGGCTGTTAATTCGGTTTTTCTGAAACAGCAATTAATAAGTGTGAATTAAAAAGTGCAAAAAGGCGGAACAGTGAATAATTTCATCCGATATTGATATTTCTAAAGAACTTTCATTGGGTGTGGTGCTTTTTTGTTTTTTTTTTTTTTTAATTATTAAGAAGTATTGACATTTTCATAAATTATCGACTCTGAAACTCAATATTCTAAATGATATTGGTTTATTCCAAGGTAACATAGAAGTTGACTAATATAACATACATAACAAAAAAGAAATAAACAAATTTATAGTATCGAGATTCCCATGGAAGTTTAAAAAACATTTACAGCTCAATTTAAGTGGGACAAGTTCATACAGAGGATTAAGGAATGCTCGACCGAAATTTGAACAAAAGAAATGCATATTTTTACAACATTAATACCCAAACGCTCAATACTGTAATCCAAATTTAAAGTATGATAATTCAGATCTGATCTAGAAAGTCATTGATTCACTAATAGTTGACGATCTACAATACACCAAATTCCTACTGAGCTAGTTGTACTTTGAAAGATTTTGAAGCGAATTATCTTCAACAGTGAAGAAAAAAAATCCTTACTCCTTTTTCAGAGGAGGAGAAGCATCAAAGTCCCACAAGTTGGTGCATTTTATGGCACTAAACCTCCCCTAATTGTGTAAAAATTTTTTGTTTTTTTTATTATTAGTTGAACTTGATTTTTACCACAACGCGTTTGGAAGGCGTTTGGCCACACTAGCAGTTATTTAAACCAGGTGGAAGGGACTGGTCTCAAATCCGTGCTAAACACGTAGAGTACCGCGTTTTCAATTCCCTACGTCGTTATTTCAACGGTAGCAAAGGTCTTGCTTGCCAATATGAGGTATTTCCTTGCCAGGTTTTCTCATTCGTTTCTTCCTGATGCTTCTGTCGTCAATGGCGTCTTTTATTTCTTTAAGTTACATGGTTCGAAACCTTCTTTTCACTGTAAGTATATACCTAAGTTTCTGATTGCACGGTTTTAGAGCGGCTTGTTTCCAACTTTGTGCTTATTCAGTTCACCATAAGCTGTTTTCGAACGGTTGGGATGCCTTGTGTCAATCGTCGCCTGGTTTTCTATCACCTTCCCAATATATCCAGCGGTTGCCTATTCTATCATTCACTACTTATTAACACGGTGTTCGTAGCTATAAATAAGTATATCAGAAAACTAATATAAATAGAAAAGAAGATCTCAAATAATACATATTAGGTAGGCAAAATCAAAAAAACAATTTTTTTTTTATTTTTTTTTCGGCTATATTCAAAAATATTGGTACAGAAAAATCTAAATAATAACCTGATGAAATTTCACCTTTTTGTATTTATGTTAAAGGTACTTAGGCGCCGACTTTGGTTTATCCATAGTTGAATTTAAACCTCGATTGACGGACCTAAACGAGTCAACTTAGCAAAAACATGCAGAACTTTTTTAGACAGTTCCTTTCCAATAACAACAATCCTATAAAGTAGCGATACTTAAAGAATGAAGAACATTTTCTTATAAAAACTTGAAATTTAAAAAAAAAAAAAAAAAAAAAAAGCCTCTAACTTTAAACATAATTACATACGAAGTATGTAAGTGCAGAAGAATAATATATTGCAAACGAAGGCAAAACTTTAAAAAATTAGGCATGCCGTAGCTGAATGCGTTTATACATTTCCACTATCGTAGGAGTGCGGGTTCCAAATCCTACTCCCGGGAGGAGAAAAAGGATTGAAGAATTGACAAGATATAATCGAAACAGCGTCGCCTTGTCCGTCCTGAAGCACGTTGTTTAATTTCCCAAATTATAATAAATTATAAAATTAAAAATTGCTTGAAAATAAAATCTCTCAATTCCATTTAAGCAATACGGGCAATCCTTCGGTAAAACTCAATACAATTTTTTTTTTGTTTTTCTTTTTTCAATAGTCATTTTTAGCACTCACAGTTCAGCGATATTCATGAAATATCTATTTCTCCCGCACAGTCGAAGGCAGAACAATCCCATTAATATTTTACTAGTCGAAGGTACAAATATAAACAAAACTATGTTTTTTTTTTTTTGTTTTTTTTTTTCTTTGAGTTTAGTTATTTCAGGTGTAAGCGGTTTTTGAAAAATTTATTTAATGAAGCGCTAAAAGGCAAACTGTGTGCAATCCATGTCGAAAAAGAGGCGTCGTTCTAGCCATTTACAATAATTCGATTTCCTCCATTCAAAATTAAATCGAATAATTTCACTCTCGTTTTTATCACCGCAAACGAAATACACAAACAATAATACTTATGTAAATAAAAAAGTTTATATAAATAGTAAAGTATAGGTGCACAAACGAATAAATTTAGTAAAGCAATCTTGAAAATAGTAGTAACAAAACCTATTATTCTTGGTCCTTATAATATAGTATACTCCTATATTGCTAATAGAAAATCCACGCAATTTGTTTTGAATTCGAGATCAAAACAGACAGCGCTATAAAATGTTGTAAT
>JARSSU010028793.1:0-29457 GCA_029619165.1 Eurosta solidaginis | reverse complement strand
TTATTTTATCTATTTCTGTGGGTTAGTTTCAGTTTTTACTCATTCTATTGCTTGACTGTGCCGCATTTTTTAAATTAATGGAAGTAAATACTCAGAAAGTAATTTCGTGGAATCCTTTTTACTGAAACTTTTTGTTGATATCTAAAAATTGTTTGAGTTCGTTTCTCTTTTTTATCTTTTTCGAAATACGGTTGGCATCTGCTTTATAAATACTGCAATTTTATTTTTCTTTTCCATTAACCATGATTGTTTTAACCTTCTCTTTGCTCTAATGAATGGCTGCATTCTTAATGAAATTTTTTGCTTTGTGGCGCAGGCATTTGTGTGCTAATACAGCACTAAAATAATCAAGCTGCATATCGCAAAACGAAATTTTTGTTGATTGGTAAAAGAATCTAATGAAAAACGGCGAAAAACCGAGATATTTTTGTGAAAGAGAAGCCAGCAGCTTTTCAAGTTGAAGTTTCTATCAAAAATTTACTTGCAATTGTTGGTTGCAAAAGTATTATTGTTCAGCGATGGCGAGTTTAATTTGGTAAGCATTGGCAAGTAAGAAACTTTGGTATATGTTATAAACAGTAAAAAAGTTTAGATAAATTCTGTGGTCACAAGTTATAATCGCCTAAGTTGAGATAGAGTCATTGCTAAATATAATTTGATTGCATTTTTAGATTTTTAAAATGTTATAACGGCGTCCATATTTGGACTACTGAGTTTGCATGCTATTTGTGTATGTTTGACATTTATTTTCTGAGATTTGAAGGGGTTTCTACAATCTTTTCGATGACATGATTTTAGACTTTACGCTATAAATTAGTGTATCGCTAATTCTGCCCTTCTTACTGGATGAAAGCTTATTTCGAGATAAAATTGGCCAAACAAACATAACACTCTTAGTCAAATAAGGATCAGGGTATTATAGATAAATTTGTTATCAATAAATTTTTTATCATATAGAATTTAGAGCGTATAGCTTATATGAATCGGGTGTATCTTAAAATGAACCACTTCTTAAAAGTCTATAAACGTAATCAGTTCCAAAAAAAGAAGAAATTCATAAGAAATGTCTGGTATTATAAAATGTAACAGTTTCATAAAGGAACTGGTTTCAAAAAACCCATTCATAGATATTAACCATTTCCAAAAAAGTAATCCGCGACGGTGAAGTTCACCGCAATGTAATATAGCAGCAACGCATAAAATATTACGGCCGTCGTGATAGTAGAAACTCGTTCATCATGGTTTTTTCCTACCGCTGTACTATTATTCATAAACAGGGGGTCAATTCCCTAACTGTGAAAAACTGAAAAATGTACACTTATTGAAAACTCATTTGCACAAACAATTTACACTTTAAATTTTTCATGCAATTCTGTAAATTATGTGTGCACATTGTTTTGCTGAATGAGCGCTGAATGTAAAAGTCTTATATCAGTGAGAAAATATTCATCAGACGCCATGAAACCAAAAAAGTTATCTGTAACAGTGTGTATGAGTTTGAATGTTACAATAGTGTACACTGGCTGCCAAGAAAACTCACTAAGTTTTATCAGTGAGTTTTTTGTTCACAGTTTGCTTTACAGAATCAGAATTTAAAAGTTTACACAATATCACAAAAAACTCATAGTTAGCGAATAGGGCCCCCAATACAAAAATTTTTGACTTTTTATTTTATTGAATATATTTTTTATAGTACGTGCTTAAAAAATGTTAAATAACTAAAATAAACAGTAAAAATTTCAAAATTTAAATTTACGGATCGTCTGCCATATGTTTTCGAAGTTTACAACAAAGCGGGACCACTGCAAACGGTGAGTTAACCGGCCGGTCTTTAGCTGTGATAATACAGCGGTACCGCTTTTGGAGGAGGGGACCTAGCCTTTACGACGACAACGGCTTGTAATTATTATGCGAATCAACTGCATTACAGCGATTTAGTTGCGGATAAGGCGGACATCGAACTTGGAAATTCCTCCAGAGAGCAAAGGCTGAACATTTGAGCTTCAAATGACATCATCCTCCATAAAAGCTGACACAGTATATTTGAGTTGTCCGTGGTATTTAGGTGCAATGCATGAACCACCATAAGGCAGTGCTTCATTAGTACTCCGATTAACTCCGCGTACTTTACAGACAACATATGATCAGGAATATCTCGCGATATTGGTAGTGTCATTATATTGGTAGTTGCCCAGCAAGTGCCTTTTTAAGCCAAGAACTCAGAGTGACAGTGGCTAGTTTTTTCTAATGCCCTGGCCTCCAGATTTGTTTTTTTTAAAGCTAGCACTATGCGATTTCGAGTGGGTTCAAGTATATCCTGGCAGCACTGAAACCAACTGTAGTAGTGATTAGCGCTTTGATAGTTGCCTGACTGTTAGAGTAAATATTTATTGTTCCCACAGATAAAGTAGCGGATTGAATTCCACATACGGCACTATCAATGCCTGCTGTAAACGGGCAAGCTTAATTTCGGCTGACATAGAGCTCCGGGCAGAATATTCCCCCAAATAATCAAAAATTTCTTCACAAACTTTGGTAAATCATCAGTAAAGCCTCCACCTAAAATATACCATTTATATTTCCCTGTTTACAGAGCCTCGTTCTAACTCGTCGTCCTATTCTTTCTATGTAACTGCAACTTTGCTCAAGTAAAATCAAGCATAGACAAGCTTTTTTTTATTTGTCACCACAGAAGCAAACCTTTTTGTTTATATGGAGTAGGTCTGTTCTTAATAAAAGTCAAACTATGTAGCGGTATTTCAGTAGTTTTGCCTTTGATATACAGCAGCGAAATCGCAGAGGCAATATTTATCAAATTTCGCAGTTGAATTTTTTTTCCTACCCAACCCACCCGTGGCGAGTCCTTCGGGGAGTGTCTTTATCTCTACAACAAAAAAAAGAACAGCAAACATCATAAATACCCACGTGAATACATCTGAAACCCGATAGTATTCTAGAGTTTTTAACTTCTGTTCAGGGATCAGGACACATCAAGCCTTATATGAATTGTAGTACTGATCTTATATTATAAGTAGTAAAAAGCAATTAGTAGCTCTCACTCATCCATTCGATCCCACAAAAGTATATTCATTCCATCCTCCATATATCAAAGCTAAACAAAGAATAAAGCAAAGCCAGTGAGGATAACAGTTGGCATAGAAACAACAAAAGCGTAGAGAAGGGCAACCAAATATCTCAATTATGTTACAATGCTCAAAGGTTTTGTTAAAATTGTGTATTCTTTGTTGTTGTTGTTTGTTGCTGCTGCTATTACAGTGATTACAAGTGCTCCACTTAAACACTTCATATATGTAGTTTTTGTTGTTGGCTCGTTATGTACACAAAATGCAAATTACAGTGCTAGAAGTGTGTAATATACTCGTAACAAGAAGAGGAATGCAAGTAGGGGAATGTAAGAAAAATGAAAGTTATTGTAGCCGTTGCTGTCAGTAGAATACTCAAAACTCACTCTGTAGGATAGCAGCTAAAGCCACACAGCGATGTCGAGCCACAAAATCTTGCAGTGTGAATATTAAAAAATGCAATAAATGTATGAGCTCAAATTAGAGTGAAATTTCTCACCACAACTAGTCTAACACAGACACACACACACACACATAATTATAGCGTAGTGTATGATGTATCCTGCACTGAAGAGCACTAGTTGTAAACTAGCCTATTTTGTATACAATCAAATGATATTTGCTAAATGTAGCGCATCGAAATTGTTACTGGTAAATTATAATATGTTATTACGAGCGTAGATGATAGCGGAAAAAATACTTAGTGAGTGTACATAAACCAAATCGGAGGAAGCCGCAGAGAGTGCAAATAAACCAAATCACATAAATAGAAAACTTGGAACTGGGAGAAGAGGGCAAAGCAAAAGTGCCACAAAAGTTTAAGAAAATTAAAAAAAAATGTAACAAAGAAGGAAAGAGAAAGACAGATGGTAGGAAAAATAAAAAAAATATAAATAAAATAAAGTTATATATTAGCAGGCCCGGCAGATGATGTCCTCTCCAAAAAATAGCTTGCGTACTTTGCCTCTCATCTCTCTCTTCCTATCCCTGTTTCACCATATCTTCCCTTCCTACTTCCTCGTCCTTCCTATCCTTACCCCTTTCCGATTATTCTACGTATATATATTCTCTTCTCTTCGTCCTTATCTACCTCCTTTCCCCTTTCTTTCCCTTCATCTTTTTGCCTTTTATCGTCTTTCTCAGTTTTCGTCTGCTTCTATTCATCGTCTTTTGATTTTCTTTTACTCCATTTTTCTTTTAATTCCTATATTTCTACGATTTTCTCCACCTTTCTTTTTTATTGCTGTGCATAATTGTATTATATTTTCAAATTGGTTTTGATTTAAAATTTCAACTTCCATCTCTTTTTTATGCTTAATTCAATGTTAATCTAAGCTTCAAATTCAAAGTCAATTTCCATTTTAGTTTCAAATTAAATTTCTACTTGAATTACAATTTCAATCGCAATCTCAATTTCAATATCAAATTAAATTCAAATTTCAATATCAAATAAATTTCAATTTTCACTTCAACTCCAATTCCAATTTCAATCTTAGCTTCAATATGGAATTCAATTTCAATTCCAAATTCATTTTCCATTTGAATTTCAATTAATTGCAATATCAATATTTTCCAATTTCTATTTATATTTATGGTTAGAATAAGAGTAATTGGTATAGGACTGCTCTTTGTCGAAGTAGTTATAGTTCTATCGCTATCGGGTATTTCCTATTTATGAACAAAATTGCGTGGAAATCTGCGGATGTGCGTATACTCTCTGATGCAATTTGGTATTTCATATTTGATATTGGTTAGCATACATTTGCATTTTACAACATACATAACCACGAGCACATGCACATGTACACTGCTTCCACATTCGCATTAATGTACCCACATACGTGCATGTAAGTATGTATACATATGCATTTATTTAATAACCAATTCACTCACATATTTGTGCACATTCGCCTTCTCAGTATTGATAATTAAATATTTTCCAGAATTTAACTTGATTGATATTAAATTAGTTTTCACGCCTACATTCCATCATATTTATGCAAGATCGTGAGTGGGCAGAAGATAAACTATAATAACTAGATAAATAATTTAAACAAAATTAATTCAAGAATTGTTGTACCAATTCGATTCGATAGTTTGAGATTCAAGCAACGTTAATATAAAAATTCACTAGGAAAACTATTGTGAAACGTTTTAATTCTTAAGCTTCATCATAAAAGGGTCTTTTTGGTCCATTTTTTGGGGAGCTAAAAATTTCGTACAAAGATCATGAAAGAGCAAATTAAAGAGAGTAATTGGCGCCTTGCCTTGACTTTTTAATTATTACTTATGTTTGACATCTTTGTGGGTTTATTATTTATAGATCGGAGTCGTTCATACTAAGTTTGAAGTTGTTGCGCTCCGGAAATTGCTGTTACATAGTGGACCTACTTGCCTTTCTGGCCTTAAAGATACCATCTATGGTGGCTCTTTTTATCTTCACTTTCACATAGAGATTGCAAGATAATTTGCTCTCAATTGAAATCACTAGTTATTTCGTGCCGTATTTCTTCGAAAGTATTATCCCTCCTGACTTTTAGCCCGGAGTCCAATTAGGGACCTTAAGTGAGATGGTATGGCGTTATTTAATTCTGGCCTTTAAGCTAAGATAGAGGTGACATTCCACGCAGCAGACGATGTGATTTCCGTTTCATATCTGATTGCAATTTCGGCTCTGGATCTATTGCGCATTTGGTTCATACTAAGGTTTCATTCACGGTTATAGTTCTGGGTTTGGTTTCCAGTTCCGGTTACAGTTTTCGACAAAAATTTTGCTTACAGTTTCGTTTTCGCTTCTTGTTCGGGTTTTACTTTTAATTTCGTTTACACTTCGGGTTACGGCTTTTGCTTCAGTTTCAGCGTCAATTTTGGTTTCAACTTAGATTGCGATCAAAGTTAATTTTGTTCGGATCCTGGTTCCGGGGTTCGGTAATGATCTCAATATTTTGTTCTATTTTGTTCCATTTATAACTTTTAGTTCTGGGTTCAGTATAGGTTTCGGCTTCGGTTTCGGTATTAACTTCTTAGCTTGTTTCGGTTTATCTTTCCATATCTTTTAGTCGCGAATCAACTTCATCTTCCGCTTTTCGTTTAGTTCTGTATTCCAGCTAATCTTTGGTTTAGTTTTTATTTTCGGTTTCAACTTCAGTCCCGTTTTTGGTTCTAATTTTATTTATTGCTTCGTTTCAAATACCGGTTTTAGTTTTGGTTTCGGTTTTCGTAGAGTTTTTAATAAAGTTCTAGTTTCGAATATAGTTCCTTTCTTGGTTTTAGCGGGTTCTGAATCAAATTTCTGTATAAGTTCCTCTTCGGAGTTCGATTGAGGTTTCTGGTTTAAGAGTCTGGTGTCGGCTTCAACTTGGGTTCTTTTTACTTTGCTGATTAAGACGGTCGGGCTCATTGAAGAAGATATTGCATATGTTAGTTTTTACTAATACCTCCGACTAGAAGTTATTGTTCCTGTCTTAATGACGCCAAGATGATGTCAGTCTAGGCATGGATATTTACTGACCATATAGTTCGAGGGTAAAAAGGTAATTGTAACTCCTGTTGACGACGCCCTTATCTTGTTCCATCCGATTACGGTGCTTAGGAAACTCCTGCAGTAAGGTGTGCCTCTTGTAAAGGAGACTAAAATCCATAGACCTGAAGGTTCGGAGTTTTAAAAGAATGCATTCCATAGCAAAGTGCCCCCCATTTTCATATCACTTTCCAACAATAAATTGATAACAACAACAATTGCATTGTCCTTTTTTAGAACTCGTGAACACAGTAGTCTCAAAAAGCTCAAGCTTTTTGGTGAACTTAATTTTATAATCTTAGCCATTTACACAATGCTGCTCTCCTCAGAGCTCCATAAACTTAAAAAAGTATGCTCCCCTGCTAGGAAAAAAAATTCTACAAATACAGTAAAAAGTCAGGCTATAAAACCGTTTCAGTTTGCAGAACACATCCAGTCGCTTGCTTATTATAAATTTTTACAACAAACGCGAATCGTTGTATCATTTTGAATAAATACAAACGTACATAATAGAACACATAATTAGCCATATACTTTGAGCAGTGAAAGAGAAAAAAAGAAAAAAATTAACACAAGCAAAATGAGCTGATAATAGAGTTTTAATTGCTTTTGGCTTGTAAAAGATAATTGCTTGAATTGCTCGCAATTATGTTAACAAAAAACCAACGCACAAATTCACTATTTGTATAAATATATTCACAAGCATACAAAAACGCACCCACACATACGCAAACATGCAAAATAAATTCGCATAACACTCTACACAAATATGAGGAGGAATAACAAATGCGAAAAATAAGAATGAAAGGAAATGCCATGGGGAAACCGGCGTCTGCTCAACAACATTAATTCGCCACAGAATATCAACTGGCATATTAATGATTTATGTGAGATGGAAGTTGTGTTACCAAACAACGCTAATACCAATGCAAATGTAAACAAACACTCGCGCATTAGCACGCGAAACACACATACAAACAAAAAGGTACTCGACAATAATGCGCTGCTACTTTTGCTTGTCGATGGTGTCACGTACCACGAGTTGCTACGTAGACGAGTTAGGAATTGCCACTTTGTGACAACAGCAATAATTGCCTGGATCCTGATGCTAATGCTTAGTTGGTGGATGTGGCTGCTGGTTGCTGATTGTTGTCATGTTCTAAATTGGCAATGGCAGTGAGTGCGGCGATGTGGGAGAATACTAGGGCGTGCCATAGGCCAGCATGTCTGCTACAAAGTGGATATATTGCAAATGCAGTGATGCAGTTGATTGGAGTGAAAAGGTTTAGAACTGAGGATGACTGATGCAATCTGCAATACAAATGAAAGTAAAATTTTCTCATTCAACTCGCTTGTGAACTCGATAGCGCCCGAATATATCGATTCGGTGAACAAGAATCGTCCGTCCCCTTAAGTGTTATATAGATGGATCCTAATGTGTCTTAAACTGCAAAACTAGAGGAAAAATGAAGCTCACAGTAGCCAGAAATACCCAGGAAAACTGCAAGGCAGAAAGATGAGGTGAACATCGGTAGTATGCCATAGATAGAGACGATAAGAAAATAGGTGTATAGTATGAAATTTAGCTCAAACTGAAAGCTAAAAGGGAGCTAACCAAGTCATACGGGTTTTCCCGGCCAGATTAGCGTCATGATAAGGCACATGTAGGCAGAAGTAAGTGCCCTGCAGTCAAAAGCCAATGTAGTCAGCAAACATTCTAGTTCATTGACTATAATTTTGTGGGTGTTATTAATACTAGTTAGTATTTAAATAATTCATTTGACTATAATTTCGTCTGTCGGCTCGAGGAAATGCGCGAGTGCTTTCTGTAGCCAATTTTCAATGCATACTTCAGTTGACAATGCAGATATCGTCCAAATAAACGGGCACATAAACACAAGCATGACGAGTCAACCCTCACCGTTACCTCAACAGAGGTTAAAGAAGTTATTGAAAAGGCCAGCCCATCCATATCAATAGTCCCAGACGGAAGACCTATACCGATGCCAAAACACCTGTGCCATGAGGGCATCAGTAGCCTAGGAAATTTTTTCTTCTTGTCGTTACAAGCCTATGCCTTTCCAGAATAACAGACAAAGACCGGAAACCCAGCCAGTATCTACCGATATTATCCCTTTAGTCAGTAACGAAAACGTTTTAAAGCCGTTATGATTGCCTCAATTAAATGAAATTGTTCGGTTATCCAGCCATAAGCATGACTTCCGTAAAGTGCATATCACTACCACCATTCTGAACTCCATTAACAATCATAACAGGACGGCGCTAGTGCAGCTTGGCCTGTTTTGACACAGTCAAACACTACTGGTTCGTCTCTTCTCCGTTAGATAGATAGATATTTTATTGAGGATTGCAACATTTTCTTGAATTTTTAAGTACTTTCGTTTGGTAAGGAAAAAAACATACATTAGCGGGGTGTAAAATTTTGTTAGCTGACTAATCATGTGAAAACGACTTCATAGCTTAAAAGGGCATTAAACGGAAATGTGGAGCTTCTCAAGGCCAAAATAATGACAAATCAATTTTAAAAATCGGTCGTCAAATAACCAAGTTACAAGAAAAAACCTTTTGGCTGTATTTCGAAGGATCAAAAAAAATTAAAAAAAATTTTCCGAAACCCTCTCAACATAATCTTCAAATTTAGGGGCGGACATTAGCAACTTTTTTTTTGTATGGGGACCAACCCAGTCTACTGACTAGTATGTCAATTGGTATGATATTGGTGTATATAATGACTAGTTTGTCAATTGGTATGATGCTGATGCAGAGGCTGGCAATTGATATTTCGTAGGACATCGCCGTGTTAAAAATACCAGTTGGTAATATTGAAAAAGACAGAAATCATACTGGTATAGTTTTTTGGCAAACTAGTATTCTTCTAGTATACAACTAGTTGGTTTGACTGCAGGGTGCTTGATAAGCTTAAAGTGTTAAAAAGACTCTGGCTTAAACTGACCAACCAGCATGAGTACAACATTTCTTGAGCTGATGTCTACGTAAGGTGAATTACAATAGATAGAGAGGTTCATAATGCCCTGGATTGAGAATGATATGACACAAACCAAATAAACTGCTCACGTCCTTCGCCAAAGAATAAGCGTGCGATTTGCAAAGAGTGTATAGAACCGCGATCTCTACGATGCCAATATATGTTGAGGTCGAAGACACATTGCAATTGTGGAACTAAGCCAACAAGTCATTAGAAGGTATTTGGCGACTAATGAGAAGAATCATAGACAATCTTTTTCCGACACAAGATTACCGGACCTATCAACGTGAGGTTCTCGAAAGAATGGAAATCCCAGAAATAACAAAGCAGGAGGTGCTAGGTGCAACACAAAGAGTTGTGGACAGTAAGTCTCCAGGACCGAATGGAGTGTCAAATATTGCTCTTAAATCAGCGATAAGGTCTAGAACATCGGTATTTATGGATCTCTCCAACGCCTGTTTCCAAGAAAGCGTCTTCGCCCGCTCAAGGAAACGTCAAATACTGGTTCTTTTCGCTGAAATCTGGTAAGATGCCCGACCAGCCATCTTCATACAGGCCACTTTGTATGTTGG
Source organism: Eurosta solidaginis (assembly GCA_029619165.1). NCBI lineage: Eukaryota > Metazoa > Arthropoda > Insecta > Diptera > Tephritidae > Eurosta > Eurosta solidaginis. The sequence goes on along the minus strand of JARSSU010028793.1, from coordinate 19,275 downwards.
ATTCAATAGGAAAGATTCTCGAACGTATTATTAGTGAGCGTCTGCAGCAGAACCTGAAAAGCCCAGGTGGCTGTCAAATAGTCAGTTTAGATTTAGAAAATCGAGATTCACGATAGATGCAATACCAACAGTTGTCAATATTGCCCGCGGAGCCATAACCGGAGGCCAAAATAAAAGGAAGCTATGTGCACTGATAACTGTGGATATAGGAATGCTTTTCAACACCGCGAATGGATGCAGATAATGACAGGGCTACGAAACTTTGGCACACCTGCTTACCTGCTCCGAATAATTGGTAGCTATCTAAGCGACAGAGTACTATTTTTTAATACGGATGAGGGACAGGAAAGCACAACTTCACGGGCGGTGTCCCTCAGGGATCTGTTCTAAATCCATCTCTTGGAAAGCGATGCATGACGATATGCTACAAATCAGCCTTCTCGAAGGCACGGGAATTGTCGGCTATGCAGATGATATTTTCGTAGTAGCAGTGGCCAAGAAACTTGAACTGCTCCCAGCATTATGTAATGACGCCGTGGGAAGAATAAAGAATGGCTGACGAACATGGGCTGGAGATGGCTAGCAATAAGACAGAAGTGGTTCTGGTGAGCTCAAAGTGGAATGTGGATGAGTTGGTCTTAATCATAGGAGATTATCAAATAAATTCAAAGCCTTCCTTGAAAAATTTAGGAGTAATCATTTACTCAAAACTAACTTTAAGGAGCACTTCAGGGCGTGGGGGAGAAAGTTACTAGAGTAGTGAGCCCTAAGGCGATAATGCCCAATATCAGCGGCCCAGGCGAAGCTACCCGTCAGCTATTATCCAACGTTACGAGCTCTATAATATTATATGCACCACTAGTATGGCACGGATCTAAAATGATCCACCAAAAAGATATATTAGCAGCCTACCGCATTACTGCTATACGAATAGCATGTGCTTATCGGACGGTGTCCGACGACGCGATCCATGTTTTATCCACGAAAATCCCAGTAGATCTACTCTCAGGTGAAATGGTCGACCTGTATGGCATTGGAATCAGCCAACCATCTGAAGATGCTAAGAAAAGCGCAAGGTCACGAACAGTAGTTAGGTGGCAAGAACGGTGGGAAGATTCGAGAAAGGGGCGCTGGACCTTCATGCTAGTCCGGAATATAGCGGAATGGTACGAGCGAAAACACGGCGAACTAAATTACCACCTCACACGGATATTGAGTGGGCACGGCGGCTTCAAGGAATATCTACATAAGCGTGGGATAGAGGAGGATCCTTTTGTCCACACTGTCCCTCCGAATTGGAAAGCGCAGAATATGTAATGTTTCGCTGCCCTCATTTTCACGGCGAAAGATGTCTGTACACAGAGTTTTTGGAGAGGAGCCTTCCATTAGGAATTTAGTCCACGAATGTGCGGACAAACGATTGTTGGACTGCTGTGAGCAAGATGGCCTTTATTGTAATGACGAAATTGATGCATGCTGGAAGGGAGCGCAGATAAATGCGCATACGAGGTAGTGGGGACTAAATGCCTTTCCCCCGTGATGTTATGCCTAACGGCGGTCGCAAGGGGTGCGGACACATGAACAGGCTTAGCCTGGTTTTATTGGGCCACCTGAGGGTATGCGCTAATCCAACGTCCAATAAAAATGGGATGTATCCTGGGAAGGGTTCCCTTGAAGTGACAAGACTAAGGAGAGGTTTTATTTATCTGAGGCAAAGATTTGTGGGTAAAGTGCACGCGAATTTGGTGTTTCATAAAATAATTATAAATGAATGTCGTCAGGGACAGCAGGGCTCATAATAATAGAAATATGTACATGAACACGAAACACCAATTAAGCATGGGTCTATAAAAATTGAGGAAGAATGAGCCTGAATGCAATGCTTAAATGATCGCAAAATAATACGAAATGACCCGAATGATCCCGAATTGATCTCTATATTAATGCTTAACAATTTCCGATATAAATCCCGAAATGGTGGCAAGGTTGAAATGATCTTGAACTACTCAGACAGTCTCGAAATTTTCCTACATGGGTTGTAAATTGTCCAAAAATAGTTCCGAATAGTAAAGAAACGATCCCGTCATTACATTTAAAAATTCCAAAACAGTTTAATGATTTCGAAAACAGCTTCAAACCAATCCTGAAATGATCCTCAAATAGCCCCGAAATTTTATTAAAATAATCGCAAAATTATGTCTGAAGTGCACCGAAAAATTTCCGAAATTATCCGTAGAATGTCCCAAAAAATTTCTGAAATCACCCAAAATAAAACCAAGGCGAACTTCAAAACATCGCGAAATGAAAAGCGCCAGGCCTGAAATTATCACAATATGGTACAGAAATAATTTCGATATAATCCAACGAAATCCCGCAAGAATTCCGAAAGTACTTCCGAAATTATTCTGAAAACATCCTGTTCCGAATTCATTGTTCCCAAATTATGCAGAAAACAATCCCGAACTGATACAGATAAAGTTACGAAAATAACCATAAAAATTCAGATATGATCTGGAAAAGTCCCGGATTATCCTGAGTTGTATCAAAATGATTCCAACAACAATCGAAACCAATTCCGAAATCATTCTAATATAGCGCCGATTTTTTTTCAAATGTGCTCATAACTATCACTGCACTGTACCGAAAATATTCCGAAAAAGTTCCGACTTGATCTGTAGATAGTCTAGAAAAGCTCCAGATGTCCTTCCGAAATCATCTCACCAAAGTAATCTTGCAAACAAACTCGATACCATAAAACGAATTAATCAGAATGGTAGGTGGGTAGGTTGAACTGGCCGGTCCATGAGGACCTCACATAGACTGATTGAGTCCGTAGTGTTACAGAAGTTTGTTTTAACGACCAAACTGAAAAACCCTATCAAAAACCAGGACCTATGTTATAAAATAACTCCGTCCCCTTGGCAAATACTAGAAGCTTCCTAGGACTTAAGCCACTTGCTGCTTCTTGATCTGACAGCTGTATCACTCCTAATAGCTGGAGTCTTAGCCTGGCAAGTGCAGGGCACGAGCACAGAACGTGCTCGATCGTTTCCTCCTCCAACCCGCACTTCCTACATCTGCTATCACTGGCCAAGCCTAATTTAAAGGCATGTGACGCCAGAAGGCAGTGTCCAGTCAGATACCCGCATGAGTCTACAGTCCTCTCTTTTTAATGATAGAGCACTGCTGTTAGTCTACGGTGTAAGACCTACACATAATCTTCGAACTTTACAGCCCTGCGTTGAACCCACGCCTTTCCCGCTTGTCGATCATGTGCACCTCTCGCATTCGCTTAATGTCGCCCATCTATTTGAACATCACGGAGCAGCTTCAAGGGATGCGCCCTTTTTAGCTAGTTCGTCCGCTTTTTCATTCCATCTATTCCCTATGCCCTGGGACCCAATATAGATGTATGCTTCTCCCTGTCCGATTCTCTCCAGAGACTGCTTACACTCTAACACGCATTTAGATGCTGTGCTATGCGTAATTATTGCCTTATTGCTGTTGCTGTCATATAAAGTTAACACGGTTGCAGCTTAAGCTATTCTCTTCCAGTTTCTACTGCTTTTGTTACGGCTAATATTTCCGCTTGGAAAACGCTATAGTAATCCGGCAGCCTGTAGGGATCTGCTTATTGTCTGGATCAGCGCAGTATAACCGCAGACCCTACTCCTTCCACTACTTTGGAACCATCGGTGTACACATGTATCGCCTCGTCCGCCATTTGCGCACCCTTGCGCCAACCGTCCACCTCTATTGTGGCCTTAAGATCTCCCTCGAAGCGCAGATAGGGAATCAGGTAGTATGTTCGTCTTGTGATTGATGACGCTATACTACTATGGCATATGGTCGGCGCTCAAGCTGCCCCGAAGCACCGAGCCTGGTTGCGGTCGTTAACGCTTTGTTCTTTGCTACCAGTCTACAGGTGGATGTGCAGAATGGCATACAGTGCAGCCGTCGGGGTTGTTTTCCAGGGCTCCCGTAATGCTAAGCATCGATAGTCTGCATACCCCTCTAATTTTTTGAGGTGTGTTGTTTTTTGTGTGGCTTTCCACCAAACAAGAACTCCATAGTATAGAATAGGGCTTACAATCGCAGTAAAAACCCAGTGAGAAAGAGAGGGCGATAGGCCCCACGTACACCCCAGCATTCTTTTACATGCATAGAGTGCCGTTGAGGCCTTCTTGACCCTCTCCTCCACGTTGAGCTTCATGACAGCTTACTGTCTAGGATGATTCCTAGATATTTGTGCAAGGTTTCTCCTGTAAGGTCACCGCTCCTAACTTAGGCCTGGTCAATTTGGGACCTTGTTCCTCTTTGTAAACAAGACCATATCCGTCTTCTCCGCATTGACTTTCAACCCAACATTAGATGCCCAGGTATGAATATCCCGAAGCGCCCGATCCATCAAGAACTAATCGTTGGAAGGCACTTTCCACTTATGACAATTGCAACGTCATCTGCGTAAGCCGTAAGTTTTACGGGTCCCTCATCGAATTGCCTGAGCAGTTTGGTTGATGACCAGCGTCCACAGCAGAGGTGATAGCACCCCTCTCTGCGGCGCGCCCCTGTCCACTCATTTTGGGCCTCGTACAATCCCCATTGTGATGCAATCTTTCTGCAATTTTAACATGCAGCCGATCCATCTGATTAAGGCAGGATGTACTTTAATTAATTAAGACCATCCATAATCGCCCATTTTGCAACATTATTGAAAGCCCGGTAATGTCCAAGAATACTCCTAGAGCATACTCCTTATATTCCAGGGATTTCTTATGCTTATTACCACCTATGCAATGCGGTGTCTACCGACTTGCCTTTGGTGTACGCAGCTGGTTGTGGAGAGCAGCTTTTCATCCACGTGGGACTTTATGTACACACTATCAGCCTCTCAAAGGTTTTGAGCAGAAATGATGTTAAGCTTATGGGTCTATAGTCTTTGGGATACACGTGACCGATCTTCCCCGCCTTTGGTAGAAAAGCTACACGAGCAGTTCTCCAAGAGTGCGGTACATGATTCAGTCTTATGCACCCATTGAATATTATTTTAAGCCATTCCACGGCCGCCCTACTTGAGACTTGTAGCATGGCCGGGAATATACCATCTGGGCCCGGCGATTTAAACTTAGAAAAACGTCTTCACTGCCCACTCGATCTTGGTATCGGTCACCAAGCCCGGCCACTACTAGCTCCGTGATCGAAGTGTGAGTGATCTCTACTGGCTCTTCTAAACCGTCTCCCGGTGGGAAATGTGTATCGAGAAGCACTCAAGGGATTCCTCACTATTACGTGACCATTCCCCGTTCTCTTTCTTTATTAGTCCTGGAATATGTTTCCCTTTGCTAGGACTTTTTTCAACCGTGCTGTTTCGCTGGAGCACTCTATGTCCGTACAGACAGACATAACTGACAGAACAAAAAATAACATAGTTATTGTTTTGACAGCTTCAAGTATCTTCGCGACTTGTGACATGGCAGACATTGGAAGGTATGACTCTACGTGGTTTTTGTTTCCCAGGCTTTAGTAGCGGTAGCAGAGTCGCCAATATCCATTTATAGGTACAACGAATAAATAAGAATTTCGGCCAGCACGAGGTTACTGATACCCTCATTTCAAGATTTTTTAGTATATGCATGGCAAGTACGTCCGGACCTATGGTTTGAATGGTTTAGCATTTTATGGCTTTTTTCAGTTACGTATATTTGGAGTGATGTTTTATTACAACATCATGCTGTTTGCTGTTCTTTGAAGTCTACGCAACAAATATGCAAAAGTTCTACAAAAATTTTTCAAAACTTCCATTTTACAATTTAACCAATATGGCAAGATTATCGCAATGTATACAAACAATAAAACATCAAACTTCTCTTTCCGTCATAAAATTTCAAATGAATTTACCCTACAATTCTTACATTATGCTTATGACGACAGAAACCACAGCAGTGGTGACAATAACAATTACATGTCAATGGGTTCTATGTAAGGGCACGTAATCAGTAAGTAGAAGCGTGCCGAAGCATCGGATATTATAATGCCGTATATGCGACTTTTTGGAATCGGTCGGCAGTGGTAAACTACCCGGATCGCATGAAAAAAATGTGCTTATAAATTTAAATGGGTTGAAATTTGCACAGCAGTGAACAAAAAAAGTTGAAGCAATTCTTATCAAAAATTAGCAGAAAGTTTTTCTAAGCTGTGTCGCCGCTCGACAGTAATTTGGCAAATACTCTGAATATATTTGTGCCATGAAAAGTTTCTCAGTGAAAACTCATCCGCCTTGCAGATGCCATTCGGAGTCAGATTAAAACAAGTAGGTCCCGTCCCGCCAATTTATAGGAAAATTGAATGGAGCATGACGCAAATTGGGAAAGAAGAAAGCTCGGCCTAAAATCTTTTGTGAGATTATCGCGTCTTAGATTTATTTAAATTTGTTGCAAAAAATTTCGAATTATCAAAATTTATTATTGTTATTGCTATTTCAATTTTTACTGCCGTATAGAGAAAGAAGAAAATAAAGAAATAATACAAAATCGTACCTTTGGATTATGAGGTACTTACAGTCTTCTCTTTATAATTCTTAGGCCCACTTGCAGAGCGGCAGGTTACTTTTTAACTCAAATGTGAGGTTAACTCTGAGTTAAAAATTAACATGCCGTTCTACAATTTGACGTTATGAATTGTACTCCTCATGTCAAGTTACCTCTGAATTAAGTTAACTCAAAAGCAATGTTCTGTATTTTCCAAAGACTCACCTACGAAGAGAAGACAAATACACATTTTATTAGAAAGCGTAACCGATATATTTATATTTATGTTACGTCATCAAAATAGATATTACTGCAAGAAAAACTCTTAAGAAAGAGGAAAAATTTTCTGCAAAATAACGCAATTTGTTTTTTTGAAATTTTTGAAATAGTAAAGCAAAAAAAAATTCTGAGTTGCTGTACAGTAACTCTAGATAACTGAAAATGGAGAAGTCAATTTTTGGATAATACGTCAAATTGTCTACGCAATATCAACAAGTGAAGGTGTCTAAGTTCGGGTGTAACCGAACATTATATACTCAGCGCGAGCTTCAATTGTACATTTCATTTCAGATAAATTACTTTCTACATAACACCTGGCACTGCCCGTTTAAAAAAATGTCTCCCCATTTCCTCTTAAAATAAAACTTGATAAGTGAATATCATTGATTCAAAACTATTTTTTGCTAAGTTATAGCTTATTATTCTAGTCTACGACCCTTTTAAACTTGTTTTATATCTAAGTGCCGTGGTGGTTAATTTAGGTGCATTTGAGAATGTGTCTCGAAAGTTGGTATTTTATTTGGTTTGTGTATGTCTATGCAAATATGCAAATATGGAAAATCGAATGATTTTCCTGGTTATAACTTTTCATGGGGATGATTTGCACGAGTATGATTTTCGGTGGGACAACTTGTCTCTGGTATGTATTGTTCGGCTACCAAAAAACGTCATCTGTAATATAAACTCTGAGACAAAAATATTTATTTTTGAAAACTTAATACAAGGTATTATACTCAGTTGAGCAGAGCTCACAAAGTATATTTACTTTGATTGGATAACGGTTGGTTGTACAGGTATAAAGGAATCGAGATAGATATAGACTTCCATATATCAAAATCATCAATATCGAAAAAAAATTTATTGAGCCATGCCCGTTACACGATAACTTGAGTAAATTTTGAGATATCTTGATGAAGTTTGGTATGTAGGTTCATGGGCACTCATCTCAGATCGCTATTTAAAATGAACGATATCGGACTATAACCACACCCACTTTTTCGATATCGAAAATTTCGAAAAAACCGAAAAAGTGTGATAATTCATTACCAAAGATGGATAAAGCGATCAAATTGGTAGGTGAGTTGAAATTATGACGCAGAATTGAAAAATAGTAAAATTTTGGACAATGGGCGTGGCACCGCCCACTTTTGAAAGAAGGTAATTTAAAAGTTTTGCAAGCTGTAATTTGGCAGTGGTTGAAGATATCATGATGAAATTTGGCAGGAACGTTACTCTTATACTATATTCTGCTTAATAAAAATTAGCAAAATCGGAGAACGACCACACCCACTTAAAAAAAATTTTTTTTAAGTCAAATTTTAACAAAAACTTTAATATCTTTACAGTACATATGTAAATTATGTCAACATTCGACTCCAGTAATGATATGGTGCAATAAAATATAAAAATAAAAGAAAATTTTCAAAATGGGCGTGGCTCCGCCCTTTTCATTTAATTTGTCTAGGATACTTTTAACGCCATAAGTCGAACAAAATTTACCAATCCTTGTAAAATTTGGTAGCGGCTTAGATTATTGGACGATAACTGTTTTCTGTGAAAAAGGACGAAATCGGTTGAAGCCACGCCCAGTTTTTATACCCGGAAGAGTTTAGCCCCAGACAAACATGTATAGAAGTAAGACCCATGGAAATTTTATATATTTTCATTTATTATTCAGAACTTCAAACAGAACCAAACATTTTATTCATAGGTACAAATGTATATCTTTAAAAATTCTTAAACTAAATTCAAAAAAAGTTCAAATAAAATACATTGATAGATAAATTAGATATTGAAAAGATCTTGAGTCTCAATTTTCTAAGGTGACTTACAAGACTCGCATACAAAAGTAGCTTGCCATTTAGGGAGGCTTTTACTGTCCAAACTAAATCGCATTGTAAACACGATAACCATGTTGGGTTGCCTTCGTCAATCTCAAATACCTTATTACAAAAAGCACACACCGTATCGTTACTAGGCGGAGCCTCTATCCAAGGGTCTTCATCTGAGCTCGGCAACTGCAAACTTTCTTCAGATTCGCTCGAAGAACTTTCCCTATTTGGTTTTTGGTGGCTTCTTCTTTCGCTTCTCGGCATTCCTTATGCTCTCCTCCAAAGATGATTTGTATGGCGATGTTGTTAATACCGTCGCAACTGATCATTTACCTCTGGAGCTAGTAGATTGTTTTATTTTCGGCGGTGGTGAGATCTTCCAAGATGTTACAAATTTTCTCATAGCTGCACTACTAGTGCTGGCGACTGATTCTTCTAAGTTTGCTTGCATAGAAGCTTCTTCGTGAAAATGTTTTTATCTTTCAGCGATAAAGTTGGCTTCTTGTAATATATGTTTATCAAAAGCATAAATTCCAGTACACTTAAACCCATTTATTGCGATCTGAGCTGTTTGAAAATATGCTTGTGAGAACAACTCAACAACGTCGAATTGGGTTATCTTTTGGCCTTGTTCTCGCATAAAACTTCGTATTTCGTCATTATAATACGTTTTAAGGGCCCCACAAACGATTTATCGAGAGGTTGCATCTTGTGTGTACAATGTGGTGGTAAAGATATAATAACAACACCATTATGACGAGCTTTGTCAAGAACCTCAATATTTCTCGTATGACTATAATGACCGTCTAAAATGAGCAGCATTGGGTTTTCTTTTGAAGGTTTGGTGAACCGTAGGAAATGATCAAACCATTTAGTGAATATTAGTATTTGTATCCAGCCGGATATATGACAAGAAGAATCGTAACCGGGAGGGGCATGTCTCATTAACAGTGGATACGGTTTTTTTCTGGGAAAAATAAAAAATGGTGGAACAGAAGCCCCCCTTGCACAGTTTACCACGGTAATAAAAGATCCTCCCTCCGCTGACGCCATATATCGAATTTGCCTTTTTCCTTTCGCCGCCAAAATTTTCGGCTGCCTACTTGAACAATAGACAATCTGGTCCCGTCCACGTTCCATATTCGCGTTGGAGCGAAATTATACTTCTCGTACTCGTTCTCCAATAAGCTATAAACTTTACTCACGCTTTCCTCATTAAAGCATTTAGCACTAGCCATTGAGGTTCCTGTCGCGCTTCGTAGGCTTATTTCGGACGTGTGCCTTTTTAGAACGGCATGCAACCAATCCTTACGCGCGCATTCCTTTATCAAAGAAAATGAGTTGTCAATAATATTGCGCTTCGCAACTTGAAACGCGAGGGAGCGGATATCGCTGCGAGTGAGTCCCCAAAACCGTGACTCCATTTCCTTAACATATTTTACCAGTTCCATTTCCAAGTCTTGGTTGAATACGGGTTTGCATTCTAGTGGCGTGTTCAAAATATAATCTATAGATCGGTCACTGCGAGCGGCTCTTTGTAACGTTGCAAATGGCACACAAAATGTTTTTGAAGCCAAGAGTATGCCCATCTTGTCTCCTCTCACAGCTAACATGGCTTTCCTCATACTCTCGGCATTCCACTTTCGAATATTGCCTTTCTTGGTCATGATCTAACAGAATACAGAAAAATACATCACTGTTTGTTGTTAATAGGTTAGGAGTTTAATGTGATATACCATAACCATATCACATTAGCCGAATTTAACTTTTTATACTCAGCTGAGCAGAGCTCACAGAGTATATTAACTTTGTTCGCATAACGGCAATCCGTAACGGCATAAACTAATCGAGATAGCTATAGACTTCTATATATCAAAATGATCTGTGCGAAAAAAGGAATTCATTTAGCCATGTCCGTCCGTCCGTCCGTCCATAAACACGATAACTTGAGTAAATTTTGAGGTATCTTGATGAAATTTGGTACGTGGGCTCCTGGGCGCTCATCTCAGATTGCTATTTAAAACGAACGAAATCGGACTGCAACCGCGCCCACTTTTTCGATATCGAAAATTTCGAAAAACAGAAAAAGTGCGATAATTCATTACCAAAGACGGATAAAGCGATGAAACTTGGTAGGTGGTTTGACCTTATGACGCAGAATAGAAAATTAGTAAAAGTTTGGACAATGGGCGTGGAACCGCCCACTTTTAAAATAAGGTAATTTAAAAGTTTTGCAAGCTGTGATTTGGCAGTCATTGAAGATATGATGATGAAATTTGGCAGAAACGTTACTCCTATTACTATATGTGTGCTAAATAAAAATTAGCAACATCGGATGACGAACACGCCCACTTTATTTTTAAGTCAAATTTTCACAAAAAATTTGATATTTTTACAGAATATAGGTAAATTATGCCAACATTCAACTCCAGTAATGATATGGTGCAACAAAATACAAAAATAAAAGAATATTTCAAAATGGGCGTGGCTCCGCCCTTTGTCATTTAATTCGTCTAGAATACTTTTAATGCCATAAGTCGAACAAACATTTACCAATCCTTATGAAATTTGGTACGGGCATAGATTCTATGACGATAACTGTTTTCTGTGAAAATGGGCGAAATCGGTTGAAGCCATGCCCAGTTTTTTTACACAGTCGACCGCCTGTCCTTCCGCTTGGCCGTTAACATGATAACTGAGCAAAAATCGATATATCTTAACTAAACTAGTTCACGTACTTATCTGAACCCACTTTATCTTGGTATAAAATATGGCCGAAATTTGACTATGACCACGCCCACTTTTGCGATATCGAAAATTACGAAAACTGAAAAAAAATGCCATAATTCTATATCAAATATGAATTATAGAACTAAGGCCCACTCCCTTTTAAAATACTCATTAACACCTTTCATTTGATACCCATATCGTACAAAGAGATTCTAGAGTCTCCCCTGGTCCACCTTTATGGTGATATCTCGAAAAGACGTCCACCTATAGAACTAAGGATAACTCCCTTTTCAAATACTCATTACCACCTTTCATTTATTACCCATATCCTACAAACACATTCTAGAGTCACGCCTGTATATGGCGATATCCCGAAATTGCGTCCACCTATAGAAATATGGCCCACTCCCTTTTAAAATGCCCTTTAATACCTTTCATTTGATGCCCATGTCATACAAACACATTCCAGAGTTATCCTAGGTTCATTTTCCTAAATGGTGATTTTCCCTTATTTTGTCTCCAAAGCTCTCAGCTGAGTATGTAATGTTCGGTTACACCCGAACCTAGCCTTCCTTACTTGTTTTAAATTTAATTTGTTTTAAAAATTCCACTTCACTTTATTGAAAACTTACCTGATCTATAGCTAAATAGTTCGCGTTAAATGAAAACTAAATATTGTTTTAAAAAAATTTGTGTTAAATTCAAAGAAACCGATTTGAATAGTACGCACTTGAATAATTACGACCGCACCACTCAATGAGAGCAAACGAAGCATTCGTCAGCATATATAATTCTGCTGCAACAGTTTTCTGCCTTATACATATTTTAAATAACAAGTTCTTGTTGAAGAAGCATAGTTCAGAAAATAAGCGGGTATATAACACAACCCTCCCATATCGCAATACCCGAAGTTACTCTACACATTTCCACCTAGAACTAAAACGTAGAAAATAAAATGAAAATAAAACAAGTAAGGACGGGACTGTTTTCGGCTGTGCCAAATACTTCATACCTTTCATGAATGGGCTGAACAATAATCTTATCCCATTCGTAATCTCCAAATAATGCGCTGTATAAGATAAGAAATATATAGTGAACAGATGTACATACCTAAACGATTTTGAGATAAATATAAAAAAATGGCAAAAAACCCCCTTATCTGAACGATCGGTTGTATGGGATATATATTATATATAGGTCCGATAGAAATGATTTTTACAGGAAATCTTCTATGATATATTAATTAATATCACCAAGTTTAACGTTTTTATATTGGAAATTAAGGAGAAATTTCCAAAAATCTTTCTATCTGAACGATCGGTTGCATGGGATATATACTATATATAGCTCCGCTCAAAGTGATTTTTTTAGAAAATCTTCTTGATATATTAGAATATATATCACCGAGTTTCAAGTTTATACTTTCTAAATTGCGGCAGGAATGACCAAAATCGTCTTATCTGAACGATCGGTTGTATGGGAGATATGAGTTATAGTGGTCCGATCCTACCGATCCGACAAATGTCTAATATATACAAAAATACATCCTTGTGCCAAATTTCATTGAGATATCTCTAAATTTGAGGGACTAGTTTGCGTTCAAACAGACAGACGGACGGACAGAAGGACGGACAGACGTACATGGATATATCAACTCAGTTCGTCGCCCTGATCAATTCGGTATACTTAATGGTGAGTCTATCTTCTATATTTATCAACGTTACAAACATCGGACCAAAGTTAATATACCATTTCATGTTCATGAAAGGTATAAAAATGGTAAAAACTTCCTTTATATAAATGGGCAAAAATCAGCAAAAAATGTATCCTTATTACAAAGACATATTTTTGCAGAACTTTGATTTAAAATTTTGACATAGAAATTGTAAAAATATGTATGAGAGATAAAATAAAAATTAATTGGCTATATTATAACAAATTTTGGGAAATTCTCATTATTTTGCGCAGTCTGCTATCGTTCGTATCGCTGAACTATGGAATAAATAACTCAAATATTCAGTATAGCAATAGCTCCTTTATTTACAACTTTTCTGTAGTAGTACTTTCACTAACTGCAATAGTACTTTCACCAAACTGACAGATTATTCTCAGCTTGCTCTGCCTCCATATTCTCGGATACCTCGTTCACCCATTTCTCCTAAGGCCTAGAAGCGAACAGCTGCTTATTTATGTCTCCTTTATGTATCTGATATATACGTTTCTCTTTTTGCTATATGCGTGTGCATTTGTAAGAACTTCTGCCCCTAGCTGCCGACTACATATATGTATGTGAAATATTCTCTTTGCTGTTAGCTAGTGGTTTTACATGTATGTGTGGCAGATTGTTTTAATGTGTACGTATACATATCTGTAGCTGCTTACTTTGCTGTTGTTGTGGATTTATTTACTAGCAGCATAGTGATGTATAGAACTGCCAACTTTCCAGTCCAACTAATGTGCGCTCCAATCTTATATTTTTATTTCTCATAAAATTGTTATACAATTTCTGTGTCAAAATTTTAAAATCCAAAGTTCAGCAAGAATATGTCTTTGTTTAAGGACACATTTTCGTGATATTTGTCCATTTGTATGAAGGAAGTGCTTAACATTTTTTATTTTATCTTTTATTTTAGTCTCAAAAATGAGTTTATATATCGTTGATGCATATGCAATACCACCTATCTACCAACTGCAAAACCACCTATCTGACGGCAACCAAATTTTACAGGAGATGAAAAAAACGAGTTTTCTTTAAATCTTAATTATAAAGTTGGGGCTGAAATCTAGTTTCTACTTTTAAAAGGTGCATCTTACCTAAGTAAACCAGTATTGAACTGAAGTTTATCATAATTGTGTCTTTCTGTAAGTTTTATTTTTTTATAGACGGTTTTGCAAATAAATTTTCCTTTTATTTTTACACGTAAATATTTCCAACCCGCATATCGAATAAAAACAAAATTCTTTCTTTTTATCTTTTAATAATTAACTTTACAGACTTAAATCTTAGTAGCTATTGTTTCTAAGGTAAATTGTCATAAAAGTAGTGACAGTCTGAAGGAATTACATGTTTCAATCTTGTAAGTGCTGGTATTTAGATTTTTGTATTGATATACGACACAAATAAAGAGCGTGAGGAGTGTTTTTATTCCACTTACGGTGTGGAAGCTCTAGAAAATTGCTTTCGAAAGACAACTTATAATTGATTTATGAATCGGAAGACTATTTCAAGACACGTAAATCGAAAACGACTTTATCCCCTTTTTTGCGACCTGGGCGTATGGATTCATATAATTGATATTCTTTATTATCATAGTCTTTAAGAAATGTGTAGTCCAACTCTCGTGCGATGTATGGAAACGGATTGCGTCTGGATTCCTGTGTTGCCGAAATATATTGGCTAGGTAAATATATTTGCCGATTCTTTAATTTCCGCTCAATTACAGAGTGAACCGAATCTACCTCCATCTGTGTATGCCCCTTTACTAAACATTTTTGAGTTATGTCAACATTGTATGCAATGGCAAGCCTAAGGAGTGCATTGGCGACAACAGAATTTCGATTCTGATATGTGCAACCATCGGAATGAAATCACCACAGGTTTTACATCTTTACGAAGTATTGATGATATATAGTCCACATAAAAGTTGGCAAACGCTTTACGGCTGCGATTTCATCAAACCAATAGCAAACCACTTCTTTAGTAACTAAGTTGTTAGCTGTGAAGTTATGCACAGCAAGCTTAGTTTTATAATAAGCAGCGCTGGCATTTAATTTTGAGCATAGTTCAACAGCCTGTAGGTCAACGGTAATTAAATGAATTTCTCCAGAATTGGCAAGAATGGTATCATTCTTTTTTTCTAATCGTGCTGAATTTGTGAAGTCGATGTGACATTTATATTCCCCTTCGGATATATTTCCGGTCTTAAAAGCAATGCAAGTATCGCACTCATCTTTTTTAGGTTTAAAAAGAGATATATTTTCTTCGGAGATGATATTATCAAAATAACATCTTGAGATTACGGGTAGAGAAAGTTCGAGAGCGTTATTCTTATAAAGAGAGTACAACTGTGATTTTGTTTCAATGACTGTCTCTAAATAGAGTTTCTTGATGTTGACTGCAGTATTGTGACGGGGGCTTTGGCAAAGATGCCAAACAATTTTTTACAAGTTTTTTTTTGGAATTTTTCGTGGAATTGCGTTTCTTTTTAGAGCTGCACGAAACCTGTGTATTAGTGAGCCACGAACGTACAGTCCATGCCTTTAGTCCTAAGGTCGATAAAAACATATTTTTGCAAACCCTTCGCCTTTCGGTACCATCTTTGAGAAAATACGCGAAAGAATTTGATTTCTTTAATTTGCTGCGCTTAGTTGCTTTTGTATTTTAAACGTGAACCAGCGAACAAAAATATTTTTGTTTTGTTGCCAATTAATGTTTTTCCAAAAGTTTGCAAAAATGTGTTCTCTTTGCTGCTCACTAAACCTTTTACAATCAAATGTTTTACTCTTTTTGCAAGCTTTAGCACAAGTTGACTTATTAAGCACTCTCTTCATTCGTGGCACATCTTGGACTATTTTGTTTTGTTTTTAGCGAAACCCTATGTACTCTTCTCCAAGCATTCTTTTCTTTTGTTGATCTCTCTTTTCCAATTGTCTGTGTTCCGTTTTCGTCTTTAATTTTTGTTTTCTTCTTCTGGAAGGTGTTCATTGCTGGGGGAAGTATGAATATCACAGTGACCTTTGATAGAATCGTTTCTGTGTTTTTTTGATTCCGCCGCATTGTTATCTGTGTCGCTCTTCACTCTTGCCGTAGCTGGAAGAAACACATACGACATTTCTTTACATGTAACCAAATAGCAAAGAGGCTAGAATATAAGAGGGTAAGGAATTCGCCGCATAGTGTATTTCTTATGGAGGTGGAGAAATTTTCTTACCACGCGGTAAATTCCTTACCCGCGACCTTCTGAATTGCGTAGGTTCCTCTTATGTATATTGTGGCCTCTTTGCAAATAGTTTTGGTTTTGGTTATACCTTTCTTAACAGGAGAATTGAACATACTGGGAAAATTGAAAAATTCTTTATCATTCTCTATTGAGATGCGCATCAGCACGGCTACAATTCCAACTCTGAATAGGAAGTTCCAGGAGAACTTGGTGGAGTCGCACAAGCATCTAAATTTATATTTTAATGTACATACATGGAAACACTTTGATATTATATATGTATATAAAGCACATTATTTCTTTTTTTGTTACCTTTCAAAACTTTTCCATAATTATATCAGATCCTTCATTTGAAGCCATTTCTGGTATGTATGTTCATATATTATATTCACAAAAAGTTAAAATTTGAAGAAAATTGAAAAGTATTGACACTTGGTTGATCAAATTGCTGAGCAGAACTAAATGATGGTTGGTTTTGCAAATAAAATTTGACTACACACTTCACATGCGGTTTTGCATTTACCGTTTTTTATGGCATTTTCTGTTAGAATACGAAATTTTTTATTTTTAAAGATGAAACTCGATGCCTGGAATGCAGGGTTACCAAATCTCATTTTTGCCACTTTCGTCAGTTGGGAGGTTTTGCAGTTGGTAGATAGGTGGTATTGCATATGCATCAACGATATGATCTTTTATAAACAAACGTGTTTTGCAATTTCCTAGTTACATAAATTATTTATGGTAAAATCACAACTTTTCGGTTTTTACAAAATTCGGAATTAATTTAAATAAAAAGCATTTTTTTGAATACTTAATACGCATGTATTTAACGTACGACGTAATTATTTATTGAAAAAATGGTGTCCGCTGAGATTTTCAAAACTCCGATATTTTCTTGACAAATAGGGGAAACTTATATTCTAGGAAAGATTCTACGAGAGCTCTTAAATAAGTTCTGCATTATCGTAAAAGTTGAAAAAATTCTCTTCAAGTTAAGTATTCTTTTTTTATTGTCAAGTATATGAAATTTGGGTGAAAATCAATGATAATACGCAAAATTTTGTGTCGATATTTCGAAAATATATATTTTTTTTATAATAAATTAAAAGTTATATAGTTTGATTTCGAAACAAAAATTTTTCTCAAGCTCAAATATATCTTAAATGTTAAGTTTTCATAGAAATATATTTGGTGATTTTCGAAAATTTTTTTGAATGAATTTTTTATAAATTGTGTAAGCTTTGCAAGGGCTAATAATTGCCATAATTTTTCCGATCTTTTGAGTTTTGATATTAATTTTTACGTAATATTAAGTATAAATGTGTTTTTACGTAATTGTGTACTGAAAAACATTGTGGGTTGTGATTTTCGAAAGTTTTTTTGAAATATACAAGGAAAAAACACATATTCTATCTGAACGCTCTAAACTAGAGGTCTTGAATTAGTTTTTAAATAATTATTTTTTTATTAAGATAAGTATGTACAATTTAGGCAAAATTCATTGGAATAAGCAGTGAAAAGACCTAAAAATAAATTTGATTCGATTTGGAAATTATTATTTTTGGGCAGATTCGCATTTCAAAATTACAATTGTTAGATTCGAAATAAATATTGTTTTTGCAAGCTCGAATATGTACTTAGGAATTATATATTTAATTAAAAAAAACGTGTTTTATGATTTCGAAACTTTTTTATATTTTTGAATGCTTTGTGATGTTTTTCAAAATTTTCGATATTAATTTAAAAAAATATTATTTTAATTATAAAAAATGTGTTTTTATGATTTTAAAACTTTTTTTATATTTTTTAATGCTTGGCAATGTTTTTCAAAATTTTCGATATTGATTTCAAAAAAAAATATTATTTTAATTAAAAAAACGTGTTTTGTTAATATATTGAAATGCTTTGCGAAGACTTAATGCAAACTGTAATTTTTAGGGTTATCAAAATTTTTCGATATTAATTTAAAAAAGAAAAAATATTTTTACGATATAATTTTTTCTATATTAAAGTTTATAGAAATTCGTCTTTTAATTTATTGAAAAACATTGTGGTTTGCGTTTTTCGAAATTTCGAAACCGATTCAGAATAAGATATTTAATAACATCAAATGCTTGGTGAACAAAACTTTTTATGAAAATTATTATAAAGACGTGTCTTTTTTGCGAATATTCAACTAAAAATATACATGAGTTATTAGGATTGAATTTAATGTGAGTTGAAGCGCTTTGACACTAAGTTTTTATTATTATTTTTTTTTCAACCAAGTGCTGATTATGTGCCAACACGCACACACGCATAGCTCAAGTGTTGGTAATAACTTCTTCTTGATTGCGATAAAAGCAGTAACTTTCTGAATGTGGGCCAAATCAGAGACGAAAGCAATACAAATTTTTTTAGTACATCGCATATTCGAAAAAAAAACATACAAAAGTGAATATACATATCTAAATATCTGCGATCTAATAGCTGTCGTCAATACATAGTGTACATTTGTCTGCATATGCTAGAATATTTGTAAGGATGTCTAGTGAAAGAAGCTTTTCAAACTATAAGGACGAGAAGTAGAGCAAGCAAAGAAAAA
The DNA here is from genome assembly GCA_029619165.1 of Eurosta solidaginis. Taxonomy (NCBI): domain Eukaryota; kingdom Metazoa; phylum Arthropoda; class Insecta; order Diptera; family Tephritidae; genus Eurosta; species Eurosta solidaginis. Next base: position 383 of record JARSSU010028793.1, on the reverse strand, counting down.
ACAAATGGTGCAATAAAAACTGAAACAAAATCAATGCGATGACAGACAAAGCAAATGCGGCCAACTTTTTCAATTATACGTCGGAACAGCTGAAATATATTTCGCGATGTAGCTAAGGCCGATGGAATGAACAGATAAACGAATACTTTGAATTTAAGAGGCGTTGATATTATTGATGGTAGTTGATATATGTATACCGTCTTAGCAAATACTGACATCTATAAAAATGGTTTAAAACTTCTGAAAACTTTTCGAGTAATCTAAGGAGATTAAATGAAAAATCAATAACAAAACGGAATATTTGGGACTCGATATGATTTCGAAAAACTATGGCTTAAAAGTATAAAAATGCTGGTCCTAAGCTTTGACTGTTACTAAACAAA
>JARSSU010028792.1:0-16545 GCA_029619165.1 Eurosta solidaginis | reverse complement strand
TATGGCGATATCCCTAAATGGCGTCCATCCATAGAACTATGGCCTACTCTCTCTTAAAATACTCTTTAATACCTTCCATTGATACACATGTCATACAACCACATTCCAGGGTTACCCTAGGTTCATTTTCCTACATGGTGATTTCCTTATTTTGTCTCCATAGCTCTCAACTGAGTATGTAATGTCGGTTACACCCGAAACTTAGCCTCCTTACTGTTGTTTTTGTTTTTTTTATACTCAGTTGAGCAGAGCTCACAGAGTATATTAACTTTGATTGGATAACGGTTGGTTGTACAGGTATAAAGGAATCGAGATAGATATAGACTTCCATATATCAAAATCATCAGTATCGAAAAAAAATTCGATTGAGCCATGTCCGTCCGTCCGTCCGTCTGTCCGTTAACACGATAACTTGAGTAAATTTTGAGGTATCTTGATGAAATTTGGTATGTAGGTTCCTGGGCACTCATCTCAGATCGCTATTTAAAATGAACGATATCGGACAATAACCACGCCCACTTTTTCGATATCGAAAATTTCGAAAAATCGAAAAAGTGCGATAATTCATTACCAAATACGGATAAGCGATGAAACTTGGTAGGTGAGTTGAACTTATGACGCAGAATAGAAAACTAGTAAAATTTTGGACAATGGGCGTGGCACCGCCCACTTTTAAAAGAAGGTAATTTAGAAGTTTTGCAAGCTGTAATTTGGCAGTCGTTGAAGATATCATGATGAAATTTGGCAGGAACGTTACTCTTATACTATATGTCTGCTTAATAAAAATTAGCAAAATCGGAGAACGACACGCCCACTTTTAAAAAAAATTTTTTTTAATTCAAATTTTAAAAGAAAAGTTAATATCTTTACAGTATATAAGTAAATTATGTCAACATTCAACTCCAGTAATGATATGGTGCAACAAAATACAAAAATAAAAGAAAATTTCAAAATGGGCGTGGCTCCGCCCTTTTTCATTTAATTTGTCTAGGATACTTTTAATGCCATAAGTCGAACAAAAATTTACCAATCCTTTGAAATTTGGTAGAGGCTTAGATTCTAGGACGATAACTGTTTTCTGTGAAAAAGGGCGAAATCGGTTGAAGCCACGCCCAGTTTTTATACACAGTCGACCGTCTGTCCTTCCGCTCGGCCGTTAACACGATAACTTGAGCAAAAATCGATATATCTTTACTAAACTCAGTTCACGTACTTATCTGAACTCACTTTGTATTGGTGTAAAAAATGGCCGAAATCCGACTATGACCACGCCCACTTTTTCGATATCGAAAATTACGAAAAATGAAAAAAAATGCCATAATTATATACCAAATACGAAAAAAGGGATGAAACATGGTAATTGTATTGGTCTATTGACGCAAAATATAACTTTAGAAAAAAACTTGGTAAAATGGGTGTGACACCTACCATATTAAGTAGAAGAAAATGAAAAAGTTTTGCAGGGCGAAATCAAAAGCCCTTGGAATCTTGGAAGGAATACTGTTCGTGGTATTACATATATAAATAAATTAGCGGTACCCGACAGATGATGTTCTGGATCACCCTGGTCCACATTTTGGTCGATATCTCGAAAACGCCTTCACATATACAACTAAGGGCCACTCCCTTTTAAAACCCTCATTAATACCTTTAATTTGATACCCATATCGTACAAACACATTCTAGAGTCACCCCTGGTCCACGTTTATGGCGATATCTCGAAAAGGCGTCCACATATAGAACTAAGGCCCACTCCTTTTTAAAATACTCATTAACACCTTTCATTTGATACCCTAATCGTACAAAAAAATTCTAGAGTCACCCCTGGCCCACCTTTATGGCGATATCTCGAAAAGGCGTCCACCTATAGAACTAAGGCCCACGCCCTTTTAAAATACTCATTAACACCTTTCATTTGATACCCATATCGTACAAACAAATTCTAGAGTCACCCCTGGTCCACCTTTATGGCGATATTCGAAAAGGCGTCCACCTATAGAACTAAGGCCCACGCCCTTTTAAAATACTCATTAACACCTTTCATTTGATACCCATATCGTACAAACAAATTCTAGAGTCACCCCTGATCCACCTTTATGGCGATATTTCGAAAAGGCGTCCACCTATAGAACTAAGGCCCACGCCCTTTTAAAATACTCATTAACACCTTTCATTTGATACCCATATCATACAAACAAATTCTAGAGTCACCCTGGTCCACCTTTTATGGCGATATCTCGAAAAGGCGTCCACCTATAGAACTAAGGCCCACTCCCTTTTAAAATACTCATTAACACCTTTCATTTGATACCCATATTGTGCAAACGCATTCTAGAGTCACCCCTGGTCCACTTTTATAACGATATTCCGAAAAGGCGTCCACCTATAGAACTAAGGCGCACGCCCTTTTAAAATACTCATTAACACCTTTCATTTGATACCCATATCGTACAAACAAATTCTAGAGTAACCCCTGGTCCACCTTTATGGCGATATCTCGAAAAGGCGTCCACACATAGAACTAAGGCCCACTCCTTTTAAAATACTCATTAACACCTTTCATTTGATACCGATATCGTACAAACAAATTCTAGAGTCACCCCTGGTCCATCTTTATGGCGATATCTCGAAACGGCGTCCATCTATAGAACTTAGGCCCACGCCCTTTTAAAATACTCATTAATACCTTTCATTTGATACCCATATCGTACAAAATAAATTCTAGAGTCACCCCTGGTCCACCTTTATGGCGATATCTCGAAAAGGCGTCCACCTATAGAACTTAGGCCCACTCCCTTTAAAATTATCATTAACACATTTCATTTGATACCCATATCGTACAAACAAATTCTAGAGTCACACCTGGTCCACCTTTATGGCGATATCCCTAAATAGCGTCCATCTATAGAACTATGGCCCACTTCTTCTTAAAATACTCTTTAATACCTTCCATTTGATACACATGTCATACAAACAAATTCCAGGGTTACCCTAGGTTCTTTTTACAACATGGTGATTTTCCCTTACTTTGTCTCCACAGCTCTCAACTGAGTATGTAATGTTCGGTTACACCCGAACTTAGCCTTCCTACTTGTTTTTGTTGTTATGCTTTGATTTTTGCGTATAGTTCCTTGCACGCAGCTGTAAGCTATAACATTGAAGATTTTTTGTTTTAACAAAAGTCAACGCATTAATGAATTTGACGCTAAATAACTGCATGAAAACTTCTTATAGATAGACGACGGTTATTATTAAAATTAATTAAAAGAACAATTAAAAAAAATTGTTTATAGTTTTATTCGTCTGGGCCTGAAGAATACCGCCTGTCGCGCGAAATTTCTGCCACTTAGAAATCTGGTGAACTTAATTACACACGATTCGACTTCCAGTGCCTTTCAACGACCGCTGGTGGGATATTGTTGAAGGGTTCTTCGTTGCCAGCAAGGCGCACAACACAACTTCTTGTTCTGAAGTGTACCCATTTCTATAGTCCTGGTCTTACAATGGGCGTGATGATAATGCGACTGATGTCACAGCATTTGAAAATTATTGCAGAGACAAAATATTTTTAGCACCTTTAGGATTTAGGTCAATTTGACCATATTCTGAGAACTTAGGATACAGCCCAACCTCATACATATGTATATTGTACATGGCAGCCAGGCACCTTCAAGATAGCTGATGTTACCCAGGATTTATGCCATACAACCCCTGAGACATGTAGAACTTTAAATGGGTTAATGACCAAGTCGTGACGGCCACCGTGGTGTGATGGTAGCGTGCTCCGCCTATCACACCGTATGCCCTGGGTTCAACTCCCGGGCAAAGCAACATCAAAAATTTTAGAAATAAGATTTTTCAATTAGAAGAAAATTTTTCTAAGCGGGGTCGCCCCTCGGCAGTGTCTGGCAAGCGCTCCGATTGTATTTCTGCCATGAAAAGCTCTCAGTGAAAACTCATCTGCCTTGCAGATGCCGTTCGGAGTCGGCATAAAACATGTAGGTCCCGTCCGGCCAATTTGTAGGGAAAAATCAAGAGGAGCACGACGCAAATTGGAAGAGAAGCTCGGCCTTAGATCTCTTCGGAGGTTATCGCGCCTTACATTTATGACCAAGTCGTTCGCTTCCACAAAAGAGATGAATGTTTTTATTCTAAGGCTGGCATTTGCGGCTTGAAAATCTAGAAAATGAGTGTCAATTAAAAACTTAGTTTCCTCGGCGGTAAATCGCGCCAATTATTTATTTATTTTTGGTCAGGGGTCCCGTCGGGCTTTCCTAGTCTCAGATTCAAAAAACACATAATCCACTTTAAGGGAGAGTACAGTACTCGTATTAACTTTACTGAGGAGCCGTGTACTAGCAGCTCTGACGTTACTAAGTATCTTCTTCCACCACGGTGCTGTTTCCCTACCGCCGTGAGTTTTTAGTGGATAAAAGAAATAAAAACTCGATTACATGCTAGAGTGCTTCTGTAAAAGGTCCGAGTTGTGCTTCTGTCAATAATTCCTAGAACTTATAACCATATTATTTCTAGTATGCTCATCTGGAATGCATAAACGATACCAATTGATTGCAGCAAGGGAGTTCAAGTCTTTATCTACTTGACTCCCCAAATCAATGGTGGGGTTTCTCTTGAAATACTTTCTTGGCCAGGACGTCTTCGTATGTATGCATAACATGACATTGGCAGCTATGCCTATGGGCTTTTATTGCTGCACTATCTTCATATCTGCGTAAAGCTCATACACCTCGTCGTTATACCTCCTTCGATACAAGCCGTCGGAATCATGTACACAACTATAAATCTTGTGGGAAAACTCTTCTCTGGAACCCTCCAACAGCCACCTCATCTTCTCTCTGCACCGTCCATGATTCCATTCGTCCAGAGATTTTGTTTGCGTCAGTAATTTACTAAACCTCCTCGGCCAAGACTATTTCCACTTCCCCCTTGTTCAAGGCAAAGCAAATGATTTTCACAGGTCTGCTTAATATAAAAAATGTAAGGCGCGATAACCTCCTAAGAGATCTAAGGCCGAGCTTCTCTTCCAATTTGCGTCGTGCTCCTCTTGATTTTTCCCTACAAATGGCCGGACGGGACCTACATGTTTTATGCCGACTCCGAACGGCATCTGCAAGGCAGATGAGTTTTCACTGAGAGCTTTTCATGGCAGAAATACAATCGGAGCGCTTGCCAGACACTGCCGAGGGGCGAACCCGCTTAGAAAAATTTTCTTCTAATTGAAAAATCTTATTTCTAAAATTTTGATGTTGCTTTGCCCGGGAGTTGAACCCAGGGCATACGGTGTGATAGGCGGAGCACGCTACCATCACACCACGGTGGCTGCTTAATATGCCGATGGTTAATCTACATCAACTCAACATCTCACTCAAAAACTAAAAGATCCTCAGGTTTATTTTATTTCTGAGTTCATATCCATTCAAAATATAATAAATCTTAATAAATTAAATTATTTCATTTAAAGTCAAGTGAATTGTCTACAAAATAAAAAAACTCGAATTTTAATCAAATTATTTCAATTGCATGCTACATTGAAGATTTATGATTGGTAATTTTCTGATACTAAAGTGCAACGCTAACAACGTTAACATTATACATTTGTATGTATGTACATATGTAAATGTGTTTGTATATTGAGAATAGCGAACAATAAATTTGAGGTATCAACTATACCAACTTTCATCATTTAACTAACGCCAAGTCCATTGTTCTATTTTTTATTTTTTGTTCTTGATGACCTTGTTTCCACTTCATATGGATTGATTACATATCGTTTATTGTCGAACTTAGTTAAAATAATATTCATATAAAGGCACAGGGATATTACGTTCAAGCGCAAACGATCCTGACACTGCAGTTGGTCGACTAGTATATAAGAAGATTTATTGGAAACACCTTTTTATCGAGTACGATCTTTTAGAATAGATTAAGGTCCCCTTTCACCATCTTTAGTTAAATTAGAATTTAACTACAGGCGAGCAATCCTTTACATAGTGGGTGCAGATCACTTCATACATATAAAGAATCAAAAATAGTAGCATAATCTCCCGATACCATACCAGACTAATAGCACTTATTAGAGGGAATAGCATTTATGCAGAGTGCAAAATATTCTTACTTTGTTGTTGTACTCTCAGTATTACTTTGCTGACTTTAACTGGGTTTGCCACACAATAAGTCACTTATCACAATTAGTGCATGCCAATTTATGAAGCAATAATAGGGTCACCCAACAGACACAGAAGGCGCTTATATAGTGTTAACAGCTCTTTAATGAAGATATCATTAAATATTGCATGAACTGTTTTTAAGATAACATGAGTTATACAAATATATTACTGTTATTTATTATCAGTGCGTTGTTTCATGAAGGACTTAAAAAGTGTTGAAGGTCGTATTTTATATTGCGTGGCTATGTGGGATTAGCAAGTGCAGCTGGTCACTCAGTTTACTTCAATTATTCGAAAATTTATCTTGAAAGTGTTTTAATGCATACTATAATTACAATAATGCTATACTAGTTAAACAGAACCTATTAGGCTAGGAAATATATTTAGGTATTTGCTCAAATCGCTGTGCTTTCTATGTTGATCGATTTTTGTCTATATGTAAAACTTTAATTGATTTTTTTTAACAGCGCGTCCCGTGATTACTTAACTGTAGTTCATGTTTTATCTTTTAGACTAATCATGCACTTGTAATTAAATCCATATGCAATGCTGGCGCAATAAATGATGATTTACAGCAAACAACACAGTTGTAGTGAGAGTGAAACATCATGAAGTAAAACATCATAGTGCCTATTTAGTGGCATAGTGAAGGGGGGAGCAAGAGGGGCATCTTTCCCCGGGCGCTACTCACAGGGGGCGCCAAATGGTCCGCAAAGCAGAGCCTCTGGATAATTGCATTTTTATTATAACTGATCTCTGTAAAAAAGTTTTCTATACTAAAAATTGCATGCATATATCCGGAACACTTGCGACAGTTGTGGAATAATTGAAAGCATATATCTTTTTTCTCACGTTTCAACGTTACGATAGGAATTATTAAAAAATGCTTCAACAAAAACTGTCAAACGTGATCTGAAACACGATGGAGCGCCAGAATACAAGCGGTCAGCGTTATCGTCAATGGGCCAGAGATGTAGTAGAACATTTAGAACAACTAGCAGAGCTACTAAACCACAAGTAACACCAGAAGCGGGCTACTATTTTGTTGCAAAATATATTAAATTTTAGTTTCATACATTAGTTAATTTCTGGTATGAAATCTTAAGAGGATTGATCGTGTCGAAAATTTTCTATAAAAATCTATAGTTTTTGATAATAGATCTATAGCTTTCCGACAACAATTTGGTAACACACAATAACAAATGATAACTTTTACCGACAGCAAATCGATAAGTTTTTCATGTATATCAATAACTTTTCCACAAAAATGAAAATTTTTCGCATAAAAATCGATAATTCCGACGATTACAACCTATAACAATCGTTAAAATGGGGACAACACACCGATAGCATCCAATGACAAATCAACGACGACAAATTTTCGATAACAAATCCAAAACACGCCAATAAAAAATTGGTAATACATCACCAACAGTCGATAACTTTTCGATAAAAAACGATACATTGTTGATAATATATCGATGACTTTCGATAAATGACTGGCAACTTTCCGAGAATATATCGATATCATTTTGATAAAATATCGATAATTTTTCATTCCTCTGTGATAACAAATCTACAACCCTTATCAAACATAGTCTATCACACATCGAGAACTAAACGAAACATTCCGTCCCTTGCTTTTAACTACTCCTACATTACGTTACGTTACAGTCAATGACCACACTTAAGCTTAAATTCTTACTTTCCCCTATAGTATACTAATCCACTATTTACGCCTGCATTACATTCTACATACATATATATCCCTTATGACGTAGCACTTTCAAAGACTGCGCTTACGCTTTACATTCAGGACTCCCCTATAACGTACGCGATAAGCGGAATAACGATAATCTTTGTCTCCAATTTGTGTTGGATTACTTGTTATATTTCCTCCAACAAGACGGACAATAATCACCTGCCGAAAGGCAAACCATATTTTCAAAATTATTCTCATGTGTTTTGATATGAGGCTGCGCATGGAGCTTATTCGACACAGTTAATATAAAGCCATGGCCGGTATCAACAAAAAATGTTGTCAATGCGTGTGAATCGAAATATTTCAAAAAAAAATGAAGTTAAACGGTTTTATTGAAAAGAATACTTACACGAAGTAATAATAATACTAAAAGCTAGATAATAATTAGGTACGTCCTAGGTACTAGTCATCACTATCCATCAATCTAGGGCATGAATTAGAACAAATAAATAAAAGCGTTGGGCGCGTGAACTTTCTAAAATGTGAGGCATAGCGTAAGATTCAGTTGGTCTTACTTATGTGATACATACATATGAAAACATATGATAGACTATCATAGAAATTGACGCGACCCACGCTTTTATTTATTTGTTTGATCCCGCCCTAGATTGATGGGAAGTGTCGTGACTAGTACCTAGACCTATCTAATAATTTTCTAGCTTTTAGTATTATTATACTTAATGTAGGTATTCTTTGCAATAAAACCGTTTAAACTAAACAATTTTTTTTTATTATTTTATATGTAACCTGCTCCTGTGCTCGAAGCTGTGACCTTTTGTATTGGAGGCAAGCACAGCATATTTATACGCAACCGGGCGCCACTACGCTAAAGCCAATATACATATTGTAACTAATTTAGTGCAATTCCTCTTATTTGCAACCTTCTGCTAACGTTCGAATCACTAAACTGTGAATAAATAACTTCACTATTCATAATGCACAATGGCCTTTATTAACTACTTTCAATATAACCTACTATTGCTCGCCAGATAGCACCTTAAATCAACAGATGTCGTGCCTCTACTGTTGCTGCCTTTATACTGTCTGGTTTTCCTCGTTGCAATTCTAGGCTTTTATATTTCCTAGTTAGTTAGCAGCTATACAATTACTCAGCTGTAACTACAGATGCATGATTTTATAGCTTACTTATCTTGTTGTGATTTTCCGACAGGGTGGATAAATGATGTATATTGGAACGATTTTCCGTCATCCCTTGCAATTTGTTTTGAGACAAACCGGTTCGGCGTTTTGCCATCATCAGTGTCGATTTTCGTTCTGATCTGTTGTTGTCGTTTGTCCTGTATTTATAGTTACCTACCCAGTCAGCCACACAAATCGATTAGTAACCACCCTCGGTTCTGAATGAACACACAGCACATACACATAACTAAATATACACAAGCTCAATTTGACATACCTGCTCATATACCTACGAACTATAAATACAGGACAAACGACAACAACAGATCAGAACGAAAATCGACACTGATGATGGCACAACGCCGAAACGGTTGTCTCAAAACAAATTTGACAAGGGATGACGGAAAATATTATAGCTTCTCTTAAACCTCATGCACTTGTATGTGTGAGCGACACTTGCACACCCATTACATACTTTCGGGAGTATCTCAGATTTAGCATGTGTTTGTGCGTTGCTTCTCCACTGCGTGTACGTACATATGTGTAGACATAATGATTGAATTATTGATGTGCATACATGTCACTGCTTAGCATCGGCTTAGAGATGATAGTATCCGCTTAGTGCTGAATATTCGTTACAATATGTATGTATTTGGTTGTCACATTTATACATCACGAGTGCTTATTCCCTCATACAGCATCAATTATTTGATGTTTGGCAATATGCTTTGTAAAATATGCGGAAAGTCGCAATATCGATAAATTTATTTATTGTTTCACTATAATTATAGCAAGTGTTAATTCAATTGCAATTATTGGTTGGTCAGATAAAGATTAATGCATTGCGCATTGCGTTGTTTCATACAACAATAATGCTAATACACACTTCGCATTGTAAAATACTACAGCGCATATAAATGATGGAAATGATTGACTGACATATTGTAAGGGATGAAATGTTTTGACATACAATTTCCATATTGGGTGTTTTGTTGTTGCTGATTGCACTATAAAACGCATTACACATTCAGATGCGCTATAAGCGGGAAGCAAAGTTATGACGACAAAAATATTTATTTGCATAAATAAATGACCGCAAACATGCATCTATTTACATAGGTATTTATACAGAATTGTAAATTAAAAAATTGCATGCAACACTCAAATAATTAATTATTAAGTTTATAGGCATTTCAATTAAAATACGTTTATTTCAATTAAGGCGCATCTTTGGACATTCGCCCAATTCAGTAGCAAAATCTCACACTCACAAGATTTGTCATTTGTATGTGTCTAACATTTAAATCTTATATATTCACTACTTTTGTTATTGCATTTGTTAGTGAAAATTATAATTATTATTTAGGTATGCAGGTAAAAGCTGTCAGCCAGGGAAACCCCCACAATTTGCAAACGTAATAAGAACTGGATGTGCCAATTATACAGTCAACAATAAATAATGATTTTTTTTAATAACAGTCTACCTTTCAACAATGGAACAAGCTTTCATTATGGCAACAATTTTATTTGTTTACATATTTGATTTTAATCAAGTGCAATGCTCGTCTAATGAATCTTAGGAATGCGATTAGTTTTCGAGACACTTTAGAAAATTAAGTTGGAACGAAGAGAAATAGTATTATTAACTTATAATAAAACCAATAATAGTTAACAGTTTGTTTGGGGTTAATAATGTCCAAGTCGCGCAAACTCTATTCTGGACATTACATTCTATTACAAATGGTATGTTCTTAAAGACAAATCACGGATTTATTAATTTATATTTTAGCAGCTTATTGGTGAGATTCTTATTTATTCGGGTGGGGTAATATAGGCCAAAAGCCAAAGGTCAACTGGCGTTATGACCCCTTCATACGGAAATAAGATCACTTTATGACTACTTCGAATTATCATCAGCTCAATTGACTTTATGACCTTCTTTAATTGACTTTATGGTCATTTAAGAATTTCCGTTTGATCTTATCACCATTCAGGAAAAAGTTCACAGCCATATACAATAGTTTAAAGTCTTTAAAGTGCGTCCGAGACAAAAGCAAACATTTTCCGCAGATGGTTTAGACGCTTAATTGAATATGTTCTTCTTATTTCGAAAGAATCCTTATAAGACCAACTTTCAAACCAATTTTGTACCGTATTGAAATAGAACTTCTATCTAAACTTTCATTTAAATAGGTTCTTCTTATTTAAAGAAATCCCATTTTTCTCTAAATGAAACCGGCATATAGAAAAAAGAAGCGACGTATATGGCATATATGTTTTCTGAAAAAATCATAGAGATCGTCTGTATATATAGTATATATCTCATACAACCGATTGTTCAGATAAGAAACTTGCGCAATTTCTGCCCCATTTTAATAGCTAGAAGCTTCAAATTTCACCAAATGCTTACGTGTATAGTATATATTGTTGTGTCAAAAATCATAGAGATCGGTGATATTATACTGTATATACCATCATATATATACTATATATATATATAGTATATATATATGCGATTTCGGCCCATTTTAACAGCTAGAAGCTTCAAATTTCACCATATAATTTCGTATATTGCACATATTGTTGCCTGAAAAAAAATTAGTGAGATCGGTCGTATATATAGTATATATCCCCCACAACCGAATGTTCAGATAAGAAACTTTTCGTATTGCTGCCCTATTTTAAGAGCTAGAGGCTTCAAATTCAACGAATGCTTACGCGTATAGCATATATTGTTGCCTGAAAAAATTAGTGAGATCGGTCGTACTATATATAGTATATATCCCCCACAACCGATTGTTCAGATAAGAAACTTTTCGTAATTGCTGCCCTATTTTAAGAGCTAGAGGCTTCAAATTTCAACGAATGCTTACGTGTATAGCATATATTGATGTCTGAAAAAATCATTGAGATCGGTGGTATACATGGTATATATCTCATACAACAGTTTGTTCAGATAAGAAACTTTGCGCAATTTCTGCCCCATTTAACAGCTAGAAGCTTCAAATTTCACCAAATGCTTACGTGTATAGTATATATTGTTGTCTGGAAAATCATTGAGATCGGTGGTATATATAGTATACATATATCTCATACAACCGATTGTTCAGATAAGAAACTTTGCGCAATTTCTGCCTCATTTAACAGCTAGAAGCTTCAAATTTCACCAAATGCTTACGTATATAGCATATATTTTTGTCTGAAAAAATCATAGAGATCGGTGATATATATATTATATACTTCATATAAACTGTCATTTTTACCCCTTTTTTACGGATAGAAGCTTCAAAATTCATAAATTTCATCAAATAGTTACGTTTACGTCATATATTTTTGAATACGTGATACGTAGTCATAGTTTTTACATTCAGACCACAAAAAACGTGAAGCTTGCATCCTCACACAAGTACCTTCATATTTTTAATTTTATATTTATCTTAAAAATCGTTTAGGTATGTAGATCTGTTCACTATATATTTCTTATCTTATACATCCGATTATTCGGAGATACGAATGGGATAAGATATTGTTCAGCCCCATTCATGAAAGGTATGAAGTCTTCGGCACAGCCGAAGACAGTCCCATCCTTCCTCTATGCCACTTATTTCATCTTTCAGAGCTTCCTGAGTTAATTCATTTCTGTAAAAAATGCGAGATGCACTCGGTAAAATATTCACAGTAGACAATTTTGGCATAAAAAATTTTAAAACCATACCGTGTGTCCTCAGTATGCCGTACGTGCAAAATGCACGTAACTCGCACGTATGATACCTCAACCTTGCACGTAATGACCTAGTCGAAACGGAGGGGGGCTTTAGCCCCTATCCCCCCCCGCTGTTGTTAACATTTTAATACGTGGTAGTACGAAACAAAAAATCTTGCCTTTTATTACCATTTCGGTAAAGCAGGAGGTCATAATGTCAATATCGTTGACTTTGACCATTCAGTGCAATCATAAGGTCAATTGACGGTTATGACCATTGACCGTTATAGAAACTACACACATAGAGTCTACAAGTCGGTCTCTGTGTATGACTCGCTTACCAAATATTGCTGCACGAACAAATTCAGAGTTATAAAGATAGCTAGAAAAACAGGGAGCTGAAATTCATAAATAGTCCCGATATAACCCTCAAATATTCTGAAGCAACCCGGAGACAATTTGGAAATAGTCCCCAAAAAAAGCTCTAAATAGTCACACTCTCACAAGAAAAGTATTCCGCAGTAAATTTTTAAACAATTCCGAAGTTATCCTTTACCAATCCGCAAAACGAGTGGTACCGAAATAGTTCCATGATGATCCCCAAAACACCTTCGAAATGCATCTTAAATTATCTTGAAAACATCGCAGTTGTACTGAAACAAGTCCGAACTCATCCTTAAAAGACTTTCGAGGTTATTATGATTTCTAAAACAAATTTCGACACTATTCTGAAATAACGAAAAGTATTCTAAAATTGTCCCAAGGTCATCTTTACATAGTTCAGAAATGGTCTCAAATATCTAGCATCAGTCCCGAAATAATCCCGAAAAAGTTTTGAAATGATCCCAAATACAATCCCGAATGGTTCGAAATATTCCCAACAATTCCCAAATACATCCTAATGACAAAAATTACATAACTGTCCAAAGAGCCTCCAATGATTCCAAACACAATACGGAAAGGATCCCCATGAAATAATGACGAATAACATCGGAAATAATCCCAAAATGGCCGTTGAAACGATCTCGAAACAATCCTAAATATTTTAATTCTAGTTATTCACAGCAGCAATGACGGCCATGTTGTGGCATCGTAAGATAAAACTATTCTAAAAACGGTGTTAAAATTTTTCTACTTCGAGGGGTAGAAGATGGCACAACGCCGAAACCGGATGACGAACAAGTCGTTCTGACAAACAATTCGAAAATTAGATAGGTTCCCACCTGAAACTTCCTCCATGCAGCATCTAAAAACAGTACAGGCCCCTTTCAGTACCAAAGTATAACTTATTATCAAGCCCCGTATAGGAATAGGCTGGAATAATCCAGTCAAATCCCATAAACCCATATGTACAATTGTGGTGTGTCGCAAACTCGGCAACGGAGTGGAGGCACCACAATTGCGTTTAGGGTTAAATTTAAATGAAAAGAAAGAAAGGCGAGAGATATTCTCGTTATAATAATGATTTTATTTGAAGTGAAAATTAAAATTAGTACAATAATTACCTTTTGTAATAAAATGTGGCGGGGCTCCTCGGACAGTGTTAGCTCTGGTGCGCTCAACGATCGCTGGAAAAGTAGACGGTTGCCTTGTCGAGGACAAACCGTGAACCGCGGAAAGTCTCCGGTTTTAGGGGAAGCTTCCCCACATAGTTGTACCGGCATGCATGTATATGTGTACGGACAACATAACCCTACTATGTACACATATACATGCATGTGGGCGAACCAGTGGTCGATAAAGTGGTGCTATTAGGGTGGCGCGGGTTGATATGAATTTAGGCTTCGGACCTTAACATGCCGGCCCCCTTGCGATACGCAACAGCTTCAGACTCCGCCCGAGCGGCCCAACCACGACTTATCTTACGACTATACTATAGCTAAGTGGTGCGCGCCGAATGGCGCGACGGCATCCTCCTTGCTTCGCCGTTACCTGTAGCTAGGACGAGATAAAGGAATGGTAAAGTACACGCATCATATATTCTTGCCAGTTACTACAGAAATCCATTTATTGTGTGAAAGGAAAGGTGTTATTCACATATATAAACTTAAGAACTGCGTAACGTAAAGACGTGTTAGATTGGTGGGTCCCCGAGAGCACCCTTCCAAAGATAGTGCTTTGGGCTAGCCAAACGACGGCGGTAACGTGCCTGGTGTAATTATTTCAGCGTAAACGTCGCCCGCCCAGAACGAGGCGGATTGTGTTGACGCGTAAAATTGTGGATCCGCCAGGACGAATGTGTTCGTAAGCAGCTGCGACGCTGGGGTCGACGCTATAGGTTGGGCTGACGCGCCTAAACTCATGGACGCAGACTGCGTGAGTCGCACCGTCTTGCTCTGTCCATATTTGCCCCTAATCTGATATAAAACAGCCGGTTTCGCCGGCGGCGTTGGTTGTCGGCAGTGCTAACTCTCGCGTTCAGCCTGCGGTCGATCGTTGTGCGGGGGGAACATCAATGAGTGCACGGATGAGATGTAAAACGCCCTCCGGCTTCCACCTTCCGACCGCAGTCGGCGCCAAAGTAGCCATTGGGCGAAGGGTTGGGCCGGCTATAGTGCGGGCGGAATGACTCCGTTCGCGGAAGGAACTGTTGTGTGGTAGCTGGCGCGGCCGAGTGGCCAGTCTACCGTCTCGGTTTTCTTCGTGGAGGTTTCGTACAGCGTGTAGCTGGCGCGGCCGAGGGGCCAGTCTACGCTCGCGCTCTCTCGGTTTTGTTCGTGTGTGTCGCTTCGTAGGTGGGCGGAAAGGCCGTGATTCCGCTCCACTCTTCTCTCGTCGCTCGTGGGCTAGTAGGGGTCGTAACGGCCGTGGGTCCGATCCCCTACTGTTTGATTGGGCTATATGGGTGCCCGCTCCACTCCCGGATGGTAAGAGTTGCTCGTCGGTAAAGGCCGACTCGGACGCGTGGAGAGACAACGCCTCATCCATCGTCCCGTCGTCCACCTCTTGCATAGTGGGCATCGCTCATACCCTTCTTCCTCTTCTTCCATGACCAGCTGGTTCCAGCTCTTCGGCGGCTCTGGCTCAGACGACAAGTCCTCCATCGACAGGTGCAGCGTGGTATGATGGTTGCTACCACATCTTCGGCACCTGCCCTGACTCGTGCAGTCTCGGGCGCGATGTACCACTGAAAGGCAATTTTGGCAGTACTTGGCTTTAAAATTTCGCGCAGTCGTTGCAGCGGGGACTTCGCGCGGTATATCGGGCATGACCTGATGGATGTTTCGCATCGCATAAATGGCACGGCTTTGGGTAACGAGCGGCTGGCGCTCGGTCCTCTTTCGTAGCGAAGCGTAACGAGTCATTCTATATAGAGAAGATGGAATAAAATAAAGGAACTCGTTGAGTTGTTATGACTGTGTCCACGCTTTCGGTGGCGAGTAAGCCCTAGTTTATTAAATTGCATATGCGTGTGGGTAGGGTGAAACTTGGTAGCTGCTTAAGAAGATATTCGCGCATGTTATGTGCATGGTCTCTTTCAATGCGCATTATGTGTCTTGGCTTTAGTGCCTTATTTAGTTTATTTTGTGTCATCCGGTAGCGTTTCAGCTAGAGGCATACTAGTGTTGCAGAAAAATGGACATTAAAGTTGCTTGGTACTCACATTTTGGTACCGACCGGGTAGAGAGTGTTTAATGTGGGATCTTTCGAGTCGTTGTTATTTGTGTTGTTGGTGCTAAAAACAACAACTTTCCTGCCCGCACAAAAAAATGTTTGGGCCGCAAATTCTATGCTAGATAAAGAAAAATAAA